>WOXC01005008.1:0-100307 GCA_011680675.1 Gymnobelideus leadbeateri
AGGACCGGGGAGAAGCGGCGTGTCCCTGGGCTCGGGTTCTGGCGGTGGCAGCAGCTGCTGCTGCTGCTGGAGTTGAGGTGGCAGCTGCCCGCGTTGGCGACGGCGGCGGGCGGCCAAGGCGTCCCGGGAGGCATCAACGGTAGCGTCGGGGGGTCCGGCGGGCGGCCCGGCGGGGGCGGGGGCGCGGCGGGCCTCGGCTGCTAGCCCTCGCCGAAGCTCGGAGCGCAGTTCCAGGTAGCAGCAGAGGGTCAGCAGGTGGAGGGCCAGCGACAGCGCGAAAAAAGCCAGGAAGAGGCGGCAGCTGCTCCCGGCGCCCGCTGAAGCCGGGCCCCCACGACAGCCGCAGCCCCGCTGGCTGGCCCGGCGGCGGCCCGGCCCGGAAATTGGCCCGGGGTCCCCGCGCGCCGCTGCCGCCTCCTCGGCCAAATCCATGGCCTCCGGGGGGCTTTCCGCACTCTCTGGCACGCTCGCACGCACGCACGCCCGGCCGGCCGCCCGGGAGGCCCGTGGGCCCCGCGCTGCCGCCGCTGAGTCTGCTGCTTGGGCCGGCACTCTCGGAAGAAGCCCTGTCAGGCGCGTCTACTGAGCGGCCATGGGCCGGGGGCTCAGGGCACCCGCGGCCGCGGCACCTCGGACGCACACACGCACCACCGGACCGCGAGACGGACGGACGGACGGACTGACGGACGAGGCGGCGGCGGCGGTTGGGCGGGCCGGAGTGGGGAGCAGCCGCGTGTGCGGCCCCACTCCGCGGGCGGGGGGGCGGGCGGAGGGAGGCGGGGGCGTGGTCTGGCCCCGCCCCGTGGCCAAGGGAGCGACGACTCCGCCACCCAATCGGCGCCCGCCGCCCGGCGCCCGGCGCCCGGCGCCCCGCCCCCCCCGCCGACTCCACCCCGGCCCCTCGCTCAGGGGGCGGGGCCGAGCCGCGTGTCGCCCCGCCCCAGACTTCTCGCTCCTCCCCCCGCTTCCCGCTTTTCCCGTTCCCGTTGGCAGGAGCGGCTGCCCTTCAGCTCCGGACCCCGCCTCCAGTTAACCCTTGGGCGCCTGCCAGGGGGAGGCTAGCCCAACAAGGGCCACTCTGGAAAGGGGAGCTCTTGTCCCGTGCCCGGGGCGGTCACGATGAGATAACAGGAGCCCACTCACAACCCGATTCCGCTCCGCGCTCGGTGCCTTCCCTGCACACAACAGGCGCCAACTAAGTGCTCGGGGACCTGAACCTAGTGGAAAATGAGCTCTAGGAGGTGAAAAGTTTGGGTCACCTCCCAGTGCTCCCACCTAACCCAGCGCAGTTCTTCTCGGTCGCTCTCTCGCTTCCAGGGGTTCTACAGACCAAGTAATTAAAACAGTTACGGCTTTGGAATGAAACCTGCCAGCCAGGGCCGAGGTCCAAGCCGCAGGCAGCTGGCGCACGGACGCAGCCGGGACAGGAATCCCGGGAGCTGCAACAGCCTGGGAGCCAAAGGAGGAATGGGGAGGGGCGGGTGGGGGGAGGCAACTACAGACAGAGAAGGAGAGAGCAAGAGAGCCAGTCTGGGGGCCCGCCCGAGGGGACTGAGATAGCCATTCATTCATTCGATAACCGCTCTCTGAGATTCTGGTGGGGGGGCGGGGGGCGGCGCAGTAGACTTCCCTTCAATATGATGGGAGAATGCTGGCTTGAGTGACCAGGAAATCTGGGTTTTCGTTCTATCTCTGGCATTAGCTAGCTATGTAAGTAAGCCTGAACGAGCGACTCTCGCCACATCCCCCCCCCCCCCCCATTTCCTCAATAAGGTCTCTGAGGTCCTCTTACAGCTCGGACGTTTTAGGTTCTGGAGTCTTTCTAGAGCTACATTCTGCCTTCCATGTTCTAAAGTCCCACTGAGCTCTGTAGTTCAATGCCAATTGAACCTTTTCTCCTGAAAAGAGCTAAACGTGTCCCTTCATTGGACAGAGGGGGAAACAGGATGGCAAAGATCTTCCCAAAGTGGGGGTGGGCAGGGGAGAGTGGCCTGGGGACTCTGGAGCCTTTATTTGCAGGCAGCTGTTCTAGCCTTAATATACCTCCCCATTCACTCCCGAGAGAAATCCCTGGGAGGGAGTTCAACAAGTCAGCCAAGAGTTCCAGATGTGCAGCTGGAGAATCCACAGCTGGCAGAATCTTTAACATTACGCCAAACCCAAGAAAGTAACAAACATACTGAGGTCAGACTTCCCCTTGAGCCCATGAAGGACGGTGGAAAGGACAAATCCAAAGGGAGAGTCACAGTTTTCTAGGGCTAGAGTTGACTGGGCTGAAGTTCAGATCATTGAATGAAAAGGTCATGGGGTTAGAGTGAAAAGGTTCCTTAGTGAAGTTAAAAGAATCCTGCATCTGCAAATGAGAACCCCTGAGCTCAAGTGTTGGCTCTCACACTTACAAGTTGTGTGACCTTGAATAAGTCACTGCAACTCTGTGCCTCAATTCCCTTATCTGTAAATAGGTAGGGTTTAGGTCCTGGGGTACAGCCTTTTGACTGAGTCCAAGTTCTACAGGACAAAATCCTTTTATGAAAGGGATTTGTCCTGTGAAGCTTGGATTCAGTCAAAGGGCAGAAAGGGCCCGGAGGCCGAAGGTTCCCCACCCCTGGACTAGATGATCTTAAAGGTCCCTCCCAGCTCTCAAATTCTATGATCCTCATGTCCCTTCCTGCCCTCAGATTACAAATATACAGGTTTTATTTAATTATACCCCTGTTACATGTAAGAAAATTGAGTCAGCCCATAGATTCAGTTGAACTGGGAATGGCCTGGTAATGTCCCTTCTCACTCTTTCCAGCCGTTACAGGAATTCATTGATTGTCTTTAATGCCAGAAAATGTCTGTCAGGTTTGTTTATCCTAAATAACCCATTCACAGGACTTAAAGCTGGAAGGGGCTTTGGAGCTCAGAGATTTCTGGGATTGTCACCTTTTTGGCTTCAGTGGAGAAAATCTATTTGCATTTTAGGGGTAGCCTTTGGCAATCAGATGAAGAAAATTATGGATCCCTTCTCTGGATGGTTTAAATGCATGCATTGGAATGCAAAGGAAACTAATTGCATTGGAATACCATTAGCAATGTTTTTTTTTTTTTTTAAGTTTCTAGACTCCAGCTTAAGAATCCTTAGATAACCAAGCCTGTTCATTTTCCAGATGGGGAAACTAACACCCAGGGAGGTTACTGACTTACCAAAGGTCACATAGCTTGTAAGTGCTGGATTGTCCTGACTTGCTAATACCATGGAGCTTGGTGGTTGGATCTGGAGGGTGGATCTGGTGGTTGTTCTGGAGGGATGTCCCATTGAATATGGATGCATTTCAGACTCAGAAAGGACTCTGGAGCATTTGCATAGGAAAGACCCCTCCAAGAAACTTGCCTAGAGGTAAAAGGCTTCCTCTCCTTGTCTGAAGGGGAAATGGAAACAAATGGCAGCCATTTCCTAACAGTGTAGCCCAAAGACCTCCAGGTCTCCAAATGTCATGCTGTGTTGTAGCATTATCAGGGTCCTACAACTATTGGTTTCTGGGGTCCCATCACCTCAAATTCAGACATGCCCAAGAAATTAGGGAAGGGCTCAGAGCTCAAGACCCAAGACTTTCTCCAGAGACAGCCACAATACAGGAGAACACAGATATATAGGAAACAACACTCAAATAAAGACAACTCTTCAGAGCTGCCCTCAACTTTTACAAGGTGCCTGTACCCACACAGAGAGACAGAGACAGGGCCACAGATGACGTGGGGGGAGGAATGGAGGTATCCCTACAATGACTGGCAACAACAGATGTCTTTCTGTCCCCCTCCCCCAGGCCAACTGCCCTATTTCCCTGATTGTTGGAGCCCAGCCAAGATGGCATGGTTGAAGGAAGAAGTGCAACCAGCTTTTGCCTACAACCATTCCACAAAGATCTAGAATATTCACCAGACCAAGTCTTAATTAGGATTTTTTTAAAAGCATAGTGAATTATTTCATCATGCCCAGGTCAGCATAGGGAGACACACAGAGAGGTCTTCAGACACTGGGGGGATTGAGCTTTCCATCAAGGGGACTGAATAAAGACCTGCCTGCTGCTGTGTGCCAGGGTAAGAAATTCTAGATCCATCACAGAAAGCCAGAAATCCCTGATTGTGTTCAGGGAGCAAAAGCATCTGTAGAGTAGCAGCCTTGTCACTCACTTCCCACTGCTGGGTCACAAACCTAATGCAGACTGTACCTAGGCAGCTCAGTAGCACAGTGGTTAGAGCACTGGGCCTGGAGTCAGGAAGACTTGAGTTCAAATCCAACTTTGGGTATTTACTAGCTGTGTGACCTCTGTTTAACACCTAACTTCTGTTTGCCTCAGTTTCTTCAACTTAAAAGTGGTGCTAAGAATAACACCTACCCCATAGAATTGTTTGGAGGATCAAATGAGATAATATTTGGAAAATGATTAGCATAGTACCTGCCAAATGCATAGTCAAAGCCACCAGTAGAATCATCTGGGCAGAAAGACTCATCAAAGAGACAGCATACAGTTCTGCTACTCTCAACCTGCAGAGCTTTTCACCTGGCTGATGGTGGCTGAATCCAGCAACAGTCTACTGTATCTCCAACCAAAGTTGAGCTCACTGTTACGTTGTGTAGACTTAAGACTCAGGTCAGAAACTTGCAGAACTCAGAATATGAGGGCAATTCTTAGGTTTTGCCCTGGATCAAGATACTTTAGGTGTACTGAAAGCTTGTAGGTCCCTGGACTAAGCTGACACTTAGATTCTAGAATAACACAACATTCAGTTCCCCAAGAAAGCAGCAGTGGGACCCATAAAACATGATCAAGCATGGCCTAGACATTCCCTCTAGAAGTACATAAAACCTGACCCTAACACAATATTAAAAGTAAAGAAGTAAGGATAGAAGAATTAACAAAGAAAAAAGGACCCTCCCATAAAGTTATTATGGTAATAGGGATGCCCAAAACACAAATTCAGAAGAAAAGTCTCCAAAACATCCATAAGCAAAGCCTAAAAGAAAAATACAGCTTGGGTAAAAACTCAAGTAGAATTCCTAGAAGAGGAGAAGCAAGAGTTTTTCTTTTCTTAAAGAGATAAAAATTATTTTATAAATGAAATGAGAGGAGTAGAAGAAAGAATTGAAGTGAGAATTCCAGGGGGAAAGTGGGAAGAGTGAGAGCTATGTAAGAAAGAATTGGAAAGATAATTAATAAGTTGGCACAAGAGATACAAGACCTTACTCAAGCAACAGACCCCTTGAAAATTAGAATGGACCACATGTGCAAAAATATTTGTAACAGCCTTTTTCATGGTGGCAAAATATTGGAAATTGAGGGGATGCCCATCAATTGGGGAATGGCTGAACAAGCTGTAGTATATGAATGTAATAGAATACTATTTTGCAATAAGAAATAATGAGCAAGATGATTTCAGAAAAACCTGGAAAGACTTGCATGAAAAGATGCAAAGTGAAATGAGCAGAACCAGGAAAATATTGTACATAGTATCAACAACATTGTTTGATGATCAACTATGAATGACTCAGCTCTTCTCAACAACACAATAATCCATGAAAAGTACAAAGAACTCATGAAGGAAAATGTTATCCATATCCAGATAAAGAACTGATGGACTCTGAATGCAGATTGAAGCATATTTTTTTATTTTATGCTTTTCATGGTTTTTATCCTTTTGATGTTTCTTCCTTCATAACTGTGACTAATGTGGAAATATGTTTTACATGATAACACATGTATAACCTATATCAAATTGCCTACCATTTTTGGAGGAGAGGGAGGGAAAAAGAAAATTTTGGAACTCACAATCTTGTTAAAATGAATGCTAAAAATTGTCTTGACATGTAATTGTGGGGGAAAATACTATTAATTTTTTAAAAAATCAGAATGGACCAAATAGAAGTTAATGATGCCACAAAATGACATATTCAAAGTCAAAAGACGATAAAAATAAAAGACAATGTGAGGTATTCCATAGCAAAAAAAAAAAAAAAAAAGACTGACCTACAAAACATATCAAGGAGAGAGAATTGAAGAGTCTTTGGACTACCTGAAATGTATGACCAAAAAAAGAACGTAAACATCATATTTCAAGAAATTATAAGAGAAAATTGGCCAGATCTGTTAGAATCAGAGAACAAAATGAAAATAGAAAGAATCTACCAGGCACCTCCTATGAGAAATCACAAAATAGAGACTCCCAAGAACATCTGGTCAAAATATGAAGCTTTGAGGTCAAATAAAAAACACAATAAGTGGCCAGAAAAAGAAGAGATGAAGTCCCAAGGAGCCATAGTCAGGATCACATAAGATTTAGCAGCTATCACTTTAAGTGAGTTGAGAGCCTGGAATATATTTCAGAAGGCAGGAGATACAGGTTTACAACCAAGAATAATGTATACAGCAAAAGGTATAATCTTGCGGGGGGGAGGCATGATAGACTTTTACTGAAATAGAGGGCCTACAGTAATTCCGATTGAAAAGACCAGAGATGAGTATAAACTTTTAAATACAAAAAAACAGGAATCAAAATTATAAAGGGCTACAAGGATGAACTATTTCTCTTATAATACGGGGAGATCATATAGGTATTTCCTCCTCCCAATTCATCATTAGAGATAGTAGAGGGAGTCTAATGAAGGCAGATGACATGAGAGCAATTTTCTTTTTCTTTTTTTTTGGAGGGCAGTTGGGGTTAAGTAATTTGCCCAAGGTCACATGGCTAGTTTTTTTGTGTTAAGTGTCTGAGGCCGGATTTGAACTCAGGTCTTCCTGACTCCAGGGCCGGTGCCACTTAGCTGCCCCTATGAGAGCAATTTTCAAAAATGTTTTGATGAATTTTAAAAAATAAAGGAAAGGGAGGGGGAATACACTGAGGAAGGAAAAAGGGGAGGAAGGGGGGGTATCTCACATAACTGGGGTGCACAAGTAGCACAAGCAAAAGACTATACAAGGGGGAGTGGAGGGGAAAGCAGGTAACATTTCAACCTCATTTTCATCTGAACTAGTCAAAGGAGAAAAGAATACATACAGAGAGCAGAGAGAGAAACAGAGAGAGAGACAGACAGAAAAGAGAGAAAGACAGAGACAGGAGACAGAGAGACAGAGACAAAGAAAGAGAGAGACAGACACAGACAGAAAAGAGACAGAAAGAGACAGAGACTGAAAAAAGAGACAGGGACAGAGAGACAGAGACAGAAGAGAGAGAGACAGAGACAGAAAAGAGAGACAGAGACAGAAAAGAGACAGAGACAGAGACAGAGACAGAAAAGAGACAAAGAGAGAGAGACAGAGACAGAGACAGAAAAGAGAGAGAGAGAGGAGCAGAAGCAGAATGTATCAAAGATTCCTCTTTCACCACCTTCTTTATAAGGGGGGAGGCAGAAGCTCTGATAAACTCAAAGAGCCTTCTGCTGAAACATGCTCTCCCTGCCTCCCCGCCCCCCCCAGAGATGATGGACCCAGGGTGCAAACTGATGATTTTTTTGACAGGGCCAAGGTGGGGATTCATCTTGCTTGACTATGCATATTTGTTATTTTGTTTTTCTTTATTTTTTCAACTGGGGAGAAGGAAGAGAGAAGGTGGGTTTTCAAACATTGAAAAATACCCAATTAAATTTTTCAAAGAGGCTGTAGATTGAACTCCACCCTCTTAGCAGCAGCCAGACTTCAAACCTCATTTGACTAAAACTGCTCCCTCCAAGTTACCAACCGACTCCTTGTTGCCAAATCCAATAGACTTGTCTCACTCTTCTTTCCCCTTGACCTCTCTGCAGGCTTCCGCCCCTCCAATCAAATCTTTCTCCTTGATACTTTCTTTTCTCTAGTCTCTCAGGACACTGATTCATTGGGGTTCTCCTTGGACCTGCCTGATCTCTCCTCTCGCTCCTTTCCTGGATTGTAAACCAAGTCATGCCTGTTAAGCAGGGGCGTTCCCTAGGGCTCTTTCCTGGGCCCTCTCGTCTTCTCCCTCTATGTCACCTCATTTGGTGATCTCATCAACTCTTGTGGATTCAACTCTTATCTCTATGTAGATGATTCTCAGATCTATTTTCCCAGCAATGATCTCCTGTCTTGCGCCTCCAACTGCCTACTGAGTCAAAGTGGGGGCCTCATGTTAAGAGCAGAACTCATCTTTTCCCCAACTGTCACCTCTGCCTAAGTTCTCTTTTGCCCTTAGGGGCAGCACCTTCCTCCCAGTTGCTCAGGCTCACAACCTAGGCGTCATCCTCCAAGTCTCCTCTCTCATGTCCGCTCAGTTGCCAAGCTCTGACTCTCATTCTTTTGTAGAACATTTCACCTAGACCTTCTCTCCTTTGACACTGCCACTACCCTGCTACAAACTCTCTTCTCCTCATGATTGCGCTACTGCAATAGGCTGCTGGCTGTTCTCCCTGCTCCAGTCCATTTTCCACTCAGCTAGCAGGCTGATCTTCCTAAAGCACATGTTCTCCTCCCCCTACCCCCAGCCAAGCTCACTAAAGTTCAGTGGCTCCCTATTGCCTTCAGCAGCAAATAGAAAATCTTCTGTTTGCCTTTGAAAACTCTTAATTACCTAACTCCTTTCTTCCTTTCCTATATTCTTACACTTTACTCTTCTTCATTTACTCTACAATGCATTGATGCTGGTCTCCTTGCTACTGTTCTTCACACATAATACTCCATCTCTCAGCTCTGGACATGCCTGGCTGTCTTCCATGCCTGGAATGCTCTCCCTCCTTCTCTCATCCTCTTGGATCTCCATGCTTCCTTCAAAACCCAGCTAAAAAGTTTGCCTTCTTTTTGTTTTTTACTTCATATTATTTTTCTCCAATTACATGTAAAGACAGTTTTCAACATTCATCTTTGTAAGACCTTTTCTCCCTCCCTCCAATTGGACAATCATCTATTAATTATGTATTATGTACCAGGTGCTTTGAATACAAAGTAAAGGATTAACAATTAGAGAGGCTCCTGGATGCCGTGGTGCTAATAGAGACCACTGCTAGGGCCCCACTATATCCTTCCTTCCCTCCCCCCTCCTCAAGACAGCATGCAATCTGATATAGGCCATACATGTACAATCATGCTAAACAGATTTCCACATTAGTCATGTTGTGAAAGAAGACTCAGAACAAAAGGGGAAACCACAAGAAAGAAAAAAATGAAAAAAGCAAATAGCTTGCTTCAATCTGCATTCAGACTCCATGGTTCTTTCTCTGGATATGGACAGTATTTTTTACCATGAGTTCCTTGGAATTGTCTTAGATCCTTGCATTGCTGAGAAGAGCTATGTCTATCAGTCATCACACAATGTTGCTGTTTCTGTGTTCAATGTTCTCCTGGTTCTGCTCACTTCACTCAGCATCAGTTCATGCAAGTCTTTGCAGATTAAAACAACCTCCTACAGGAAGCATTTCCAGATCCCCCTTACTGTTAATGCTTTCCTTCTATTGATTCTCTCCAATTTTCCCAGTCTATGTCCTTGAACATAGCTGTTTGTACAGAGTTGCTTGCATATTGACTCTCCCTAAAGGTGGATGGGTTGGATGAGGGAAAGATTGGAGGCAGGAAGACTAATTCAGAGGCCATTGCCATAGTCCATATGAGAGGTAATTAGAACCAGGACTAGTGTCATGGCTATGTGTGGAGAGAAGGGCTTGGATGAATGAGATAAAATGGAGTTAGGATGGATGGCCATTGAAGGGATGAGATGGAGTTTGAATTGACATCTACTCCAAGCCCATCTCATCTCATCCATCCAAGCCCTCCTCTGGTATGATGGGGTATATGCTGGGGGTAAGCAAAGGGGAAAAGTCACAAGGATGACCCCAAAGGTTGGAATTGGGTAGGGGAGAGGATATAGTGGGGCCTCCAGGAGCCTCTCTAATTGTCTAATCCTTTTCTTTGTATTCAAAGCACCTGGTACATAATACATACTTAATAGATGATTGTCCAGTTGGATGGAATTTTGTAGTAAAAATTGACTGCAGAAGCACAGAACAATAAGAATTCAGGAAGCTCATTCCATACTGCCGATTAAAGCACTTATTCAATGCCCACTGTGTACAGAGCCTTCTCTTAATAGGCATCATGAAGAGATACAAAAGAAATTGTGAGGAATACTAGTGGACTGGATGGAGAGGATTCAAAAAAGAGAGTCGAAAAGGCATGTGTGGTTGCATTTGTAATGAAAATGCCCATATTGTTTTTCTAACAAATCTCTCTGCCTAATATAGTTTGCTTACCAAGGCAAAAGCTCGTCTTTTAAATGTCAATATTCTCCTGGCTATGCTATATGACTGCAATCCATGGATCACTATGTTCTCCAAAGAATCCAAATTGGAGGTTACCCAAAGGGCAATGGAGAGATGCATGGTGGGCATGAGCTGGCTGCAGCTTATTATAAAGAATGGCTTATGGGAGAGAGACCATACTTAGGGAAAGGAGACCAGTGAAGGATAACAGAGGCATTGCTTCAGGGCTGGGTTGGAAAGCTCAAAGATTTAGGAAAAAGGAAGGCCCCTTGAACACTGGGGAGATCTGAGATGGGGGGCAGAGTGAGCAGAAGTACCTAGATCCAGTCAAGTCACAAATCCAGGGAATCATAGACTGTCTGAAAGTCATTCCAAATCATCTCATCTGACATTCAAGTTTAATAGAGAAGACAACTGACACCCAGAAACAGAAACTGACTTTTCAATCAATTCCACAACTTTCAATATATGGCTCATTGGGGAAGATTGTTTGTGACATCCCATTTGTTCCCTTCTAATACCTTCAGCAGGGAGAGCTGCAAAGCTTGTTCTCATCAAAATTTTGTGGAAATTAGAAAGTAGCCAGATGGATCAGTGGTTACTGGTATTTCCTTGGGGGGGGGGAGGGAATAATGTTTGTGATTTTTTTCCCCAAAGAGTTTAGTCTCCAACCATATGAAATTATGTTCCAGATCACTACTAATAAGAACAATTAAAAATTCAAGAATCTGAGAATTCACACTCAGCAAATGAGCAAGTGTGTCAAAAGATGGAGATAACCAATGTTAGAGAGGCCATAGGCATATGGACACACTAATACCCTGTCAGTGGAATTGTAAATCGGTTTAACCATTATAGAAAGCAATTTGAGAAAAGTAACTAAATCCTTCATGCTCTTGAACCCAGCAATCCCATTATTGGGCTTGTGCTCCAAGGAGGCCCAAGACAGAAGAAAGGTTTGACATGCACTGAAATGTTCTGAGCAAAGAAATCAAGAAATCAAGTAGGTGTTCATCATTGGAAGAATTAAAAAGCTGTGGTATCTGAATGAAGAGGATTATTATTATACAGTTCAAATGAGGCATATATTGTTGGTGAAGGTGAAAATTGGTAGAGCCATTCTGGAAAGCAGTTTGGAACAGCTTTCCCAACAACCTCCCCCGCCCATGACTACACCTTTTGATTCAGGAGTACTACTACTAGGTCTAGGCCCCAAAGAGATCAAAGAAATAGGAAAAGTACCAGGGGATATTTAGAAATGTGGAACAACCTTCTTTCTGGGAAATAGATGTAATTAAAAGGGATAAACAGGGAAACTACACCTTGCTAAAAGGCACCATAGACAATGAAGTAATATCAATAGTAAACATATCTGCAGCAAATGACATAGCATCCAAATTCTTAGAGGAAGAGTTAAATGAGTTAAAAGAGGAAATAAAAAGTAAAACTATACTAGTAGGGAACCTTAAGAGCAAGATAAAAGATGAGGAAACTGGGTCCCAGAAAGGCAAATGTATGACATTATCTGATAGGCTATCTGAGCCCTCATTATTGCCCAACTATCCTTTTCTCTTCTCTGATTGGCTTTCTATCCAAGCCTGCCCTCCTCAGCATCTATTCTAAACCTTCTTTCCTTAAACAGCTTAGACTATTCTAAGAATATTCTATAAGAATATTCTAAGAAGCCCCTTCCTTCTAAGCAGAGGAATTCACCAGATACTTCTGAAAGGGTACGTATGAAACCTCCCTGGCATTAATGTAATTACAGAAGTCCCAGTCATCTCTCCTGAATCAATCAATGCCAAGTGTAAAGTGGGTGAGAACAACTCACAACAAATTGGGGAGGAGTGATGGGCGTGGAGCATTAGCTAAACATAGGTGATGAGGCACATCCATAGTCAAAGCAGGACATTCCAGGAAATATCTTGTGAGTGAATGAAAGAATCAGACAATTCTGGGGACTATGTAGAATCTATCAAGTCAATTCAGGCCCATGCATTCCAGCAACAGGCCAATCTAGTGGAAAGTAAATCCCACAAAGCCCCTGAGAGAGACAGGGAGACAGAGAGAGGGGAGAGACAGAGAGGAGAGAGAGAGAGAGAGAGAGAGAGAGAGAGAGAGAGAGAGAGAGAGAGAGAGAGAGAGAGAGTTGGTGGATGGTGGTAGTGGAGATTGGACAGAGCTTCCCTTGTAATTCTATATTTCTGATGCTGTGATTCTATGGATTGGGGGATGTTTATTATCCTGGAGAAGACTCAGGGGAAATATGAGAGCTGCCTTCAAGTTTTTGAAGGTCTGTCAGGTGAAGCAGGGACTAGATTGGTTCTCCTCAGCTCCAGGGGGCAGAATTAGGGGCTATGTGTGGGTGGGAGTGGGAGGAGAAGTTACAGGGAGGCAAATTTATGGTCAACATAAGGAAAAACCCAATTTGAGTGGAATGGGCTAGCTCTGGAGGTCTTTAAAGCAGAGGCTGGGTGGCCTCTTGGCAGGGACGGTGAGGATAGATGGCTTCTCATCTGCTTTTTAGCTCACAGAATCTCAAATTTGGTGATCTGGAGCTGTTAGCTGAGGAGGCTTGCAATGTCCTGAATTCCCTTCCTCTCGGATAAGCTTCCAGTGGCTCTGAGGAATCCAGTTGGTTTGCTTAGATACTTAGAGGGTTTGTACGTGAGGGGTAGATTGTCTGGGTCTGCTGGGCCAGGTAATATGTAAGCAAGATGGTGCCATTCCAGGGAGCAGGGAACCAGCTGGTGCCAAAATGATTTCCTCTCAGGCCTGGTTGCACTCTATGACTCTGAATCTTCCTCCTAAGGCCTTCCCAAAGATATGAGATCATAAGATTTAGATATACAAGAGACCTCTCCATTGTACAGCAGAAGAAACTGAGGCCCAGAGTGAGGAAGATCCTTACCCAAGTCACACAACTAGTGAGTGGTAGAGCAGAATCTGCACCCAAGTCATCCAACTGCATATCCAGTGGTGTCTCCACTGCAACCACTCATTTTTTGCATGGAAAACACTTCCAAATAGCCAGGTGATTTTTGACAAGTCACTTAACCTGTCTCAATTTTTCCAGCTGTGAAATCCCAGGTTTGTTTGTTTGAGATAATATTTTTACGATATTAAAGTGCTATAGAAATAGAAGCATTTATGAAGTACCTACTGCATGCCAAGCCAGTGGATCCAAACAGAAGAGTCAGATGGTCACTGCCCTGGGGGAGCTCCCCTTCTAATGGTGGACATAGCACTTAGGGAAGGTTCCAGTCACAAGTCCAATTGAAGTAAAGGTCTCAGTCCTGTGGTTGAATGGCCAAGCAGGTGCTTGGGCCTTAATGTCATTTCCACTGATAAAATCATCTCAGTTTCTAATGTTGAACAATTTGTCAGGGTGAAACCTTTGGTGGCATGCACTTTCTTTTCTGGGTCTTCAGGATCTATAGCCATAGCACCTGCAGGAATCATAGCCAGGTTACATTTCCCCAGGGTTTGCTTCCCAGGGGGCTGCTTGAGGGCCTGGGACTAGAAGCCAGGCTAGTCCCAAGGTCCAGGGACCTGGGTGTCTCCATCAGAGTCTGAGGGGAGATGGTGGTCAAGGGAGCGGTGGTGGTTTGACTGGCCTGGCACTTGTTGCCCTCCTGTCTCTCCCCCAGGGTGCCTTGCTGCTTCTGCTAGGCTGGCTTGCCTGCCCTGAGAGGCAATTGGTTGGCAGTTGGTGGGGATGGCTAGACCCTCCTAGACAAGAGTCACTTCCCTGCATGATGCCTGAAAAAGCTGTGTTGGGAGCAGGGATGGCATTCTATAGGGTGCTGCCACTCCCAGGTTTCCTATGTCCATTTGCCTATTGGTGACAGATGGTCAGCAACCGTTGCTGGTAGTGCTAAGGAAGGTGGGGCCCCTGGTCCATAATGATGTCTCCCCTCACTAATGGCTTCAGGAGCTGGGCTGAAAGAGGCCCACTCATTTGGGGGGCATTGTCATTCTCAGGGCTCTTAGCCTGGGACCTGGGCTGTCACCATCAGGCTCTGAGGGGAGGGAGTGCTCAAAGGTCATGGTTTGACTTGCCTCCTGTCTCTCCCTCTGGATGTCTTGCTGTTTCAGTAACCCTTCCAGTGGATTTGGGGGGAGAGACAGTACTTGTCAAGTTCCTGTGAGAGGTGCTCTTTGTAAGAATAAATTAGTGTGGCTTCTGAGCAGTCACAAAGGAGCTGCCTCTTCAGAAAAAAGCGCAACTGACATAAAACCTTGAAAGGAATTTCTAAACCATCAGAAATAACGAGCAAAAGCAGGAAGAGCTCCGAAATGAGAAAAAGAGCAGTGAAAGAAACCAGCAAAACAGAATAAGCATCAACTCTAATGTCAACAACAAAGCATCGAGGGCCTTGAGACTCAATAAAGTGGATACCAAACACAGTGAAGGAACAAAGGGAAGAAATGGAATTAGAGGAAATGAAGAAGGAACTTTGGGCCATAAAGTAATCTGGGGATAAGTTCTGAGCTATAATTAATCATTCTGGCAGCGGGGACAAATCTCTGCCTCAGGAGAGATCTTGTACCTGTACTGAGGGAGAGAATGTGGAGGGAAGACAGAGACTCTGGGCCACCAGGAAGGCCACATGGAAGAGGGAGCAGGGGGGTGAGGGAGGAAGTGTGCCATCCAGCAGGCAGCTTCCTACTGGAATAAATGTTTCTTGGTCCGTTTTTTCTTACCTGCTACTGAAGTACACAGTCTTTTAAAGTTTGATGCCCTTGAGGAAAGCCCTAGTCATCCATTGTAGTTACAGCTCTGGAGAAGGTGACAATGAACCTCAGCAGTTCTGGAATTTGAAATGAAAACATTAAAACACCCAAGAGAACAAAGGAAAGTATGATGGTGATACTGGGGGAAACAATAGGAATGCCATGTTGGTTTGGTGTGTGGCAAGAGCTCTGAATCTAGAATCCAAGAAGCTAGCTCTAAATGCCTGTTTAGCTATTTACTATCTATGTGACTAATGGCCTCAGTTTCCTCCTCTAATTCTAGCATCGTGCCAACATGCAAGCCCAGAAAATCATTCCAGGGACCAAAGATTAGAAAGGCACACAATGGAAAATGATGGCTCTGGACCAGATCAAGACACAGAAATATAGGAATTAGCTTCTGGAAAACAGTAAAGAAGGACATCATCTCACTCACAACACTGTGTGTTATAAGAAATCATACAAGAGAACTTTCTAGAAGGATTGAAAAAGGGGGTGGTAAATAATCAAAAAGACAGAATTCATGAGGCACCAAAACACAGGAGGGAAAGACAAGTTGAATTCATCTGGATATAGAATTCTTACATTTCCACACTTCACACAGTGAAAGGAGTCAAACTGGCCCTGGAGTCAAATCCAAGAGCTATTGTAAGGGTTAGGCAAGCCCTTGGTTCCTCTTGGCTTCTTAAAGATGAAGGGGTTGGAGTAGATTGCATTGAAAATGCCTTCCTTCACTAAATCTCTTATCCTCTCATCTGATGAACTGAAACAAAGAGAAACTCTTTCAGGAACTCAGTATGTGACTGACCCTTTGCTAGAGTCAAGGGCTACAAATATGAAAAAATGACTTGGACTCTTCCCTCAGCAAGCTTCCAAGGGTGTGTGTGAGGTATCCACAGATAAGAACACAGATGAGACTGTCCTACATTTTAGAGAGGACATTGTTAAGCAGAGCCAAGTTCAGAGGCTGTGCCACTTCAGGAGCAGTTGCAAAAACCAAAGTTGTTTACACTGAAGAAGAGAAGGCTTGGGGTGGCTAGGTGGTGCAGTGAATAGACACCGGCCCTGGAATCAGGAGGACCTGAGTTCAAATATGGCTTCAGACATTAACACAAAAACTAGCTGTGTGACCTTGGGCAAGTCACTTAGCCCCAATTGCCCTAACTTCCGCCCTCCAAAAAGAAAAAAGAAAAAAAAGAGAGAAGGCTTGGAAAGATATAAGCAATAAGAGGTGGACTAGACATTTTCACTGATCTCATACCCCAAATAAAATAACTCCAGCTGTTTCTGCAGAATCCCAAAGAAAGTTGAAAAAAAGCCAAGAATTGATGCTCACTGATCCTGAGCTCCCTCGGCACTCCTTCCCACCCTATCAGCAGTGAGGCCATGCTAGCAGCCCCAAAGCCCAACCCTGAACCCTGTTCCCTCCTCCCTCTTTCCAGGGCCATAGAGGTCCTAACTCTAGGCTATGCTGTGGTCTTGACACAGGCCTTTTTGAGCAAAAGCCTACTGGGGGCTCCAACCCAGAAGCAACAGCATCACAAAGCTCTGAACTGCTACTCCTAGGCCAGAGAACTAAGGAACAGAGGGGGTTGGAAAGGTCAACAGTACAGGGTGCTGTGAGGGCTGGGGTGTGGGGAGGCCTGGGGCCATTTTTGCCCATTCTGAATCAGATGGGGCAGAGACTTCACTGCCTGCGGCTCATTTTAGTAAGATGGAGTTTTCCCAATTATCTCCTTTATTATCGCTTTCATTTATTTTTATTTCTTATTTATTATGTTTTACTTATTGCAATTTAGTATTGCTTATTTTTGCTTTTGTCTTGTCTGAAATCATGATTGTTACCCTGCTTTTTTGATATTATCAGCTGAAGCATAATAAATTATGCTTAAGGCCCCTTATTTTCTCTCAGTGTGTAGATCTGTTTTAAGTGTGTTGTTAGATTTCTTTTTTTTTTTTGTTTTTTTTTTTTTGTTGTTGTTAGATTTCTAATCCATTCTGCTACTCACTTCCATTTTAAGAATGTTTTTAGCCCATTGACATTTATAGTTATAATTACTGTGTATTTCCTGTCATCCTATTTTCCCCCATCTCTTTCCTTCTGTCTCTCTCCCTCTGCCCTGCTCCTCCTCAAAAGTCTGTTTTGCTTCTCCCCTGATCATCCTCCCTTCTATAATTTCCCTTTTCTTATCCCCCCCATTTCCCATTTCTGTACCCAATTGAGTGTGTATGTTATTCCCTCTTTGAGCCAACCCTCATGAGAGTAAGGTTCAAGCATTACCTGCCACCCTTACATCTTCCCCTCCACTCTAAAATCCCTTCTTTTTACACTTTTATGTGAGATAATCAACCCATAATACCTGTGCTTTCTCCCTTCTCCCAGAAGTATCCCTCTTTCTCACCCTTTAATTTTATTTTTTAAAATCATTCCATCATAGTCAACTCATACCCATGCCCTTTGTCTATGTATATTCTTTCTAACTCTCCTAATAACGATAAAGTTCTTAGGAGTTACAAGTATCATTTTCCCATGTAGGAATATAAACAGTTTAACCTTATTGAATCCCTTATGATTTCTCTTTCATGTTTACCTTCTTATGCTTGTCTTGAGTCTTGTATTTGAAAGTCAGATTTTCTATTCAGCTCAGGTCTTTTCATCAGGAATGCTTGAAAGTCCCCTGTTTCATTAAATGCCCGTTTCCCCCCTGAAGGATTCTGCTCAGTGTTGCTGGGTAGGTGGTTCTTGATTGTAATTCTAGCTCCTTTGCCCTCCAGAATGTCACACTCCTAGCCCTCTACTCCATTAATGTTTTTAATAATATTTATTTTTCAAATGCCATGTCCCTGGAGGTCTCCTTCATAAAGATGTCATAGAGTGGATTCTTATTAAGGAACAAGTTGGATTTGATGCCCCCTGCTGAGATCCCTTCACCTTTAAGCTTCTAGTCTATTCTATAACTTAAGTCAAGAGACAGGGTTAGCTATGGGGGAGGAAGAACTCTTTTCCAGTAAGTGGAGAATAGCTGGGTACTTGAGACCACGTGGGGACACAACTCCCGTATTCCCTGTATTAATTAAAAAGCATCAAGACCTTCCTTGTGAATCCATGGTCATGGATCATGGCTTGCACTAATATTATAATTACTGTCATGTGGGGACCATTTGAATGGTTGGGCCTTCAGAAGGATGGTCTTCATTCTTTAAAAATTATTCCTGATGCGGCTAGGAGGCACAGTGAATAGAGCACTGGCCCTGGAGTCAAGAGGATCTGAGTTTAAATCTGACCTCAGACACTTAACACTGCCATATGACCTTGGGCAAATCACTTAACCCCAATTGCCCTGCCTTTCCTCCTCCAAAAAACAAAAAAGAAAAGTAAAAGATTATTCCTTCCTCCCTAGTGATCCCTGAATTTCTTATGCCTATCTATAATTCACTGTGAGTCTGGGATTTCATTCAATTCACTCCAATTCACTAGACATCTATGAAGCATCCAGGCACTGAGAATAGCCTCTCTTCCAACAGTGTCCGTCCCACCTTGTGCCTTCTCATCTTTGAAATCTTCCCTGACACAAGTCTCTCTGAACTCATATGGACTGCTGGACAGTCCTTCTAAATAGCTCTCGATATGGCTTGTGTCCTGTCCTAGGATTTCCCCCAGTAATATCAGAGTTTTACTCTTTGTGTAGGTCACTCAAGCTATTGAAACATCAAATACAAGACAAATTCTTCTAACCCTACCAGAAAGCAAGATGGGCTTGTGCCTAAGCCCACACATAGTCAGAGCGAAGCTGTTCAATCTTTGATGGGCCTTTTCAGGCCAGAGAGATTTCCAATTTGCCAGTCAGTCTTCCTATGGCATGTTCTCCAGTCTCCTCACCATCCTGCTTTCTTTCATCTGGGAGGATGAGACTTCAGAAACTTCCAGAGTGTCAATGCCACTTCCTAGAATGTGGAACCAAGACTGAGCCCAACGATCCAAATGGGGTCTAATTAGAACAGGCTGCAGCAGAACTATTACCACAGCCTTTTGGGGTGCTCTGTTTCTGCTAGCAGATCCTTTGGTCACCTAAGCCATCATTTCACACTGTCAACTCATATTGCCTCATAAGCCTCCCAGCTTTTTTTCTGATATTGCCACCTGACTGGTGCAGGCCCTAGTCACCTTGTCCCTGGACTACTGCAATAGCTTCTGGGGGTATCTACTTGCCACAAGTCTCTGTCCACTCCAATCCATCCTCCATTCAGCCACCAAAGGGATTTTCCTGAAACCTAGGTCTGACCAGATAGCTCCTGTGCTCCAATTCCTTCAGTAACTTCTCACTGCCTATAGGATAGAATCTAAACTTCTTGTCCTGAGTGGGCATCTCTTTGCCATCTGATTTTCCATGACTGCCCCTTTATGCAGTTTGACCTGCTGGCTGTCCCCACCCTCCCTCTTTTCCTGAAACACCTTCTGCACTCAGCCAGACCTCATCCCATTCTACAGCCTGGAATGCCCTGAAGCCCCACTTTTGACTATTGAAAAGCAAAGGCTTAGTTCAGGTGCCACTTTCTCCAGGAACCTTCCCTGATTTCCTGGGTAAGAGGGCTCTGCTCCTGGCTCCCTACCTTTCTCCGTACTGCAGTCAACTCTGTGTCATATCTACTGTACCTGTGTATCTGTCCTAGCCCCTCCTACTCCTACTAAGTGCCCTGAAAGCAGAATTCTTCCCACAATAGGCATTCCCATGTTGGATTGAATGGCAGGGGCTAGAGCTGTGAGTCATGGACTCTAGGAGGGACATCAGAAGCTGGAACCCTTTAGAAGAGCAGCCAGTGCCCAGAGCTCAGCCAGAAAGGCTCAAGTCTCAAAGGAAACCCTTCCCCTCAAGTGGTACCAATAAGGAGAAAGTGGAGAGGGAGTTCGATTCAAAAGACCAAGTCTGGGTTTCACGACAGCCTAAGGAGCCAGGAACCAACAAATCCAGGGGAGCAGGAAAAGGCAAATAAGCTAGCCTGGCTGAGGGCGTCCCTAATGGAGGATATGATACCAATGGAAATATGAGTGTGGAGGCACATTGAGGCTTCTCTGAAGAGTAATGAACAGCAAAAACACTAACCAAATCAAAACTCTCTGCAAGGCCTTATTTCTAAGGACTCAGGTGACAGCCCAAGGGAATTAAAAGAAAACTCTACAGAAAGCAGAAGAGGGCTGGCAGAAGGCCTCTTTTAGTCATTTCTGGTGTCCTGTCACCAACTCCCACAAAGCCCAGAGTTCTGGGGCTAGAGATTTGTAATCCGACCATCTCAGAAAGACATTGGAGAGTGCAATTGCTAGGTATGCAGTAGGTGCTAAATGTTTATGACCTGCAGCTCTGTGTAGCACTTTGTACCATTTCTTAGCATAATCTACATTGATCACTAAGTCCAGGCTTCTTATGGACCACTCTTTTGTCATTTCTACTGCTGGTAACCTGGTCTGGACTTGGAACCATAGCCCCTCAAAGTCTCATGACTCAGTCATTTTTTTTTTGCTGCCTCTGTTGACATAGTATAAGCTATGTTCATGCCAACTGTCCCCCCCATGAAGGGCCTTCTGATTCTATTCTTGGATCTTCATGGATTTGGGATTCACGAGCTCTGTCTGGAGATAAATGACTTGGTTAGATTTTCCAAATCAAAGGGTACGTGTGTTATCAGTCTTGTGAGTACAGCTAAAACAAAAACTGCCCACTTAGCAAGTCTATGAAATGTTTCCTTTTTTTCTTTTTCATTTACATTTTTCATTTTCTTTTTTTTTGGAGGGGGGAGGGCAGGGCAATTGGGGTTAAGTAACTTGCCCAAGGTCACACAGCTAGTAAGTGTTAAGTGTCTGAGGCTGGATTTGAACTCAGGTCCTCCTGACTCCAGGGCCTGTGCTCTATTCATTTAGCCACCTTGTTGCCCCTAATGTTTCTCAATGGAATTATAGAGTTTGATGATTTTTTCATTTTGTTGTGACTTCCTTGTTGCCTTGGAATTAGTCCTATTCAATTCTATTCCACTGAAACTGCTCTGTCCAAAGTTACCAATGGTCCTTTAGTTGCCAGATCCAGTGGCCTCTTCTCAGTCCTCACTGTCCTTGACCTCTTGGCAGCCTTTCACACTGTTGGTCCCTGTCTCCTCTTTGATAGTCTCTTCTCTCTTTTCTTCTTGGTTCTTTTGACCTCTCTGTCTCAGTCTTCTTTGCTAGATCCTCCTCCATATCATGCCTTCGAAATACACATGTTCCTCAGGGTTCTGTCCTGGGCCTGTTCTCTCCTCTTTTCTGACCTGGGGATCTCTCCTCCATTCTGACCTGGGCTTCCATAGATTGAATGCCCATCTCTATGCTGAGGATTCTCCTGCCCCAACCACTCTGCTGACCTCCAATCTCACATCTCCAACTGCCTCTCAGACATCCTGAAATGGATGGCCAACAGATATCTTAAACTCAATAGGTCCAAAACAGAACTCATTATCTCTTCCCCTGAACCCTCCCCTCCTCCTCCTTTCTCTTTTAGACTGTCCTCCGGATTGCTCTGGCTTGAAACCTAAGACTTTTCACTCTGTTTCACCCCCCTCCCCTTTCTAACATGATGCCAAGGCCTGTCGATTTCACCTGTCTTCTGATACTGCTACCCCACCCCCAGAGGCCCAGTCATGCCCTATCGTGCCTTTGCTTGTGCCCCTTTTGCGCCCTCTCGTGGCCTCTCCCGCTGTTTCACGCCCTCTCTTGCTGTCTACCTTTCCCTCTGTCTTTTCTAAACCTTCAATCCAGTTCACTCTGAAGCTCATAGATTGGGCCACAATAGGTCCCTGGCCAAGCTCCACTTAAAAACTGTATTTTGGGCCTTCTGGCCTCAGAGTGAATGTGGACTGTTTCTCTTTGGGCTAGCAGCCCTGAGGGTCTTCCCCTCCCAACTTGAGTTTTTTTTTTTTCTTTTATTCTAATTAAAGGGGACATCCCTTGACTTACTTCTCAAAGAGACCTATTCACTGAGTGGTCGTTACCTCAAAGTGAGAACCTGCAAAGGCCTTAGCCTAAAAGGGCCAGGGTCTCCCACTACTGTATGCTGGGCTACCTCCAGTCATCCTGATCTATATCTGGCCCTAGGACCCAGATGGCTCTGGAGGAGAAAGTGAGGCTGGTGACTTTGTATGGCCCCTCCTCAATCAAATCAAAGTCAACTGCAAGTCATGGCATCATCTCCCAGAATGGACAAACACAACAACAACAACAACATGAAGCTTGTTTTTTTATATGTTAGCTTATGTTTGTCTCACCCATTAGATTATAAGCTCCTTGAGGACAGGGACTATCTTTTTCCTCTTTTTGTATCCCCAGCACTTAGTCCAGTGCCTGGCCAATAGTAGGTACATAATAAGTGTTTATTAATTGATTTAGGAGATACAATCATGGATTTTAATTTAACGATACATTTTGTATCATTTTGATTTGGATAGAATGTTGAAATAGAGGAGTTTCCATGTGTCCTCACTCCTACACGGTGTGGTGACAGGATGGATTTTGAAGACAACTATTATCATTTCATTCTTCTCATCTTTTTTCAATGAAGTTCTTATAGAAATAGTCCCAGGGACAAGTGAGCAGCTCCCACTGTCTTTTTACATTTAATGCCTTATAGACAATTGCACAAGTGGACAAAAACCCTCCATTTTGCAGTTACACGTAGGTATTTAGCTGTTGAATTGTTGTTGTTGTGATTGTTGTTATTCTTATGAGATAAACGACCTGACTGACCCTATAGGTTCAGGGAGAGGAGCCCACCTTTTAGTGACCCTGGGTGCTATCACTGAGAATGTAGCCTGAAAGTGTCTGAAGCTGGATAGATCTTGAGGAAGGTGGAGATCACTGGACAGGAAGATGTCTTAATTTTCTAGCAACACTGAAAATTTTTTTTTATTAGGGAGCCTTCAGCCCAAAGGCAAAATAAGGCTTGAGGATTGTATAAGTCCCTGGGGAGAGAAGGAAGAAGAATTGTTTTGAACAGTTTTTAAGCTAGGGTATGAGTCCTTTGCATTTTCTGTTGGGTTAAGTAAGGCCTGTCTCATATTCAGAGTTTCATTAGCCTGCATGCTTGTCCAGGAAATGTGTCTCTTTTCTGATAACCCTCCCATGGTAGACCTCGGGTGCTATCAGCCCCATTCATGTGTAGCTCACACTCTACAACAGACCCAAATTCCTCCCTGAGAAACTAGAGGGCAATATATACAGGCTGAGGGGATTGAGACAGTTATTCAACTAGCATTTATTTTTAATAGATTTTTATTTTATATATTTTGGTTTTATATAACCCAGATTTCTTTTTTAGATTCCCTTCTCAAACCCCACCCCAAGCTAACCCTTGTAACAAAGAATTTTTGAATCATTCAATAAGTATTTACTATGTGCCAGGCATTGTGCTAAGTGCTGAGGGATACAAAGAGAGGCAAAAACATGGTCCATCCTTGTCCTCAAGTAAAGCCCATTCTAATGGGGGAGACAACAGGCAAACACATGATACACAGAGTACAAACAGAAGGTCATCTCAGGGCAAAGGTACCAGCAGGCCAACTGGTTCTCCAAGGGATTGAGAGGGAGAATAGTGGAGAAGAAAGGAAGAAAGGAAAGGAGGGAGGAAGGAAGGAAGGAAGGGAGGGAGGGAGGATTTAACTGCTTACTATGTGCCAGGCACTGTACTAAGCACTAGAAATACAAATACAAGTGAAAAGAAAAACAATCCCTGCCCTCAAGAAGCTTACATTCTAGTGGGGGAAGACATCACACAAGATAACTCCAAAGCAGGGTGTTTGTGTATGTGTGGGGGAAGGTAGCAGGAAGTCAGCAACAGGACCAGGAGGGGAATTAAGGTTGGCCTGGTGCTAGGAGGAACTTACCCATGGAAGAAGAGGGCAAGGCCTTACAGGGGGATTTTTTATGTCGAAAAGGACCTCCCTCAACGCCCACCCTCATCACAGCCTTTGAGGGCCTATAGGCAGGAGCAGGTGGAGGTGTGGCTGGAAGTATCTGGTCAGGAAACAGAAGGTATCAGTCCAAGGTGCTGGTGGGGCAGGTTGGCCTCTGGAAATTGGAGAAGGTTCAGAGTAAAAATGGAGGCCAGGAGGAAGATGAAGGGTTGAATAAAAGAAAAAGAAGGAAAGGGAAGGGTGAGCAGGAGACAGTGAAGCTCAAGAAGGGGAGAGAGGAAAAGAGGGTGAATGAGGAGACTGTGAGAGAGAGGTATAGAAGGCAGAGAAGAGGAGAGGAGGCAAGGGAGAGAGAGAATGTTGCTAGGACCATAGATTTAGAGCTGGGGAGAAGGGCAGAGCCATGGGAAAGAGGGCTCCTGGAGCTCCCCTTAACTTGCCCTTCCCCATCTGCTGCCAATGTTGGCTTATTGGCTTCCCTGCCTTCACCCACTGGCCCAACCCTTCCCTCCCCTATGGGGCCTGCATTTGGGCACCCAGATCTCTTTGCTTCTGTCTGTAGCTGAGGAGCAGAGAAATCCCCTGTCGTTGTCTTTTGCATACATACATCTGTTCATGACCTTCTGTGGGCTCCAAAGCTTCAGCTCCCCTCATCTTAAAGGAGCCTGGCCCAGGATGCCTTCAATAGGGAGGAATGCCCCATGCCAGTGGCCATCTGCCCTGTGCTGTAGTCATGGACACGGCCCCTAAGAGTGCCCTCCCCACCTCTTCTCTCCCAGGCAGCTTGGGCCTGGACCTCCGTGGTCCCCCTCCCCACCTCTGCTCCCCTAGCTTTCAGCTCCAGAACTTGTCCACACACTGCACTGGACCCTCTGGGAGCCCTTCTCTGTCCGCCTTCCCTCCGGTGAGCTGGCCCCTGTGGCCTGGCCTGAGGAGGCCTGTGCTTCCCTACCCGGCTTGGTGGCCCAGGCTTCCCCTCCCTCCCACGCCCCAGGCCCCAGCCTTGGCTCCCCCCTTCTGGGCCTCTCCTCCCGCAGCTGTTGTGCTTTGAATAAATCACCGCATGGATTAAAGAAGAGCTCAAGGGAGATGAGCTTGCCCCGGGCAGGATTTCAGTTTCGTTTTCTCCTCCAGTGCTGGAGTCCTTGCCCAGTGCTGCTGTTGGCCACCAGCCGGGGTCAAGAGCCCTCTCCTTCTCAGCCCAGCCTGGAGCATTCCACTGGGGCTCTCTGTCTATAGCACAGCCTTTCTTGCCAGTAGAAGGAGCCTGGGAAACTCAGAGGGCACAGAAGAGGCAGCCAAATGGGGCAAGGAGTCCTTGGCTTGGCTTGGCTTGGCCTGGCAGGAGTGAGCAGTTCAGGCAGGGCAGCCCAAGCCCAGAGCCGGGAGCTGGCTGCTGGGAGCCAAGCCCCGCCTTCAGCCTCCCTCTTGCTGCAGCCTCTGGGCTAGAGAGCTCTACTAAGCCTCAGCTCTAACCCCCCTTCCCCAGAGCTACATTTCCTGGGGAGGGACATGGCAACCTCAAGACCCAGCTCCACTCTGCTTCTAAGAGGAGTCTCTGTCCTCAGCCTTCTCCCCTCCCCGGTGCCCCTTCTCCTGGGCCTCTCCACCTGCTTTTCCCATCCCTGCCCCATCTGCCCCTTTTCATGTTCCCTGAGGAGATGACTTTGTGTGCTTCACCTTTCCTAGTGTTCTTCCCCAGATGGCATCTTTTCCTTTCCCAGGTCCCCTATTCACTCCTCTCCCTCAAGGAAAATCCATGTCCTGTTTTGCTTTGGGTTTCTCAAGAAACACGGTCAGGGCCAGTTCCCCTGGCTCAGCCTCTTGAAGCTTAGAGGATTGGGCCTGTCTAAAGAGAAAGACCCTCTTAGGCCATCTAAGCCGACTGCCCTCACTCTCCCCTGAGGCCCAGAGAGGGGAGTCAACTTGCCCAAGACCATAGAAAGAGAAAATGGAAGAGTCAGGGACTGGACCCTGCAACCTCTGGTTCTTTCCACTACATCAGGGCTTCTTGGCCTCCAAGGGGTCCAGGGACAGAATGCAGGAGGTCCAGGAATTTTGATGGGAAAAATGACATCTTTATTTTCACTAACCTGTTAGAGAAATTGACTGCTTCCTTCAAGGATGAATTTCCAATAACGTAAACCTTGTTTAGAGGAAGGATCCATGCCTGCCAAAGGGAGCCAGGATGCCCAAAAGCAAAGCCTGGCATGATCCCTTAGGAAATGGTAGAGATCCTTTGGAGATAGCACCAGCTGTTGGGGGTGGGGAGAGATCTAGGCAGGTGCTAGTGGGAGCTTTGTTCACCCAGCTTCACCAACATCAGGCTGACTTTGCCGGGGAAGGAGCCTCTACCATTTCTGGCTGAGTGACTGGGCAATGGCAGTAGCACTCTGAGTCTCACTTTGTTCCTCTGGGAAAGGGGAGATGTTAATACCTATTGTGAGGAGGCACTGAAGACACATGAGCTAGGGCGATCTGGGGAATGATGAGGAGTTGTGTTCTGTCCGAAGTTATTCTGAAGTTAGCTCTACTATCTCCAGGGTCAGGTGAGAATGTGAAGAATGGCCCCCAGTCATCCTCCTCTGGTGGAGAGGAGTTAGGGTGAGTCCCAAAAGTCTGAATCCAGTGAAACTGGGCACTGCTGCTTCCCAGTCAGGGGAAAAGTAAGAGAATAGAGAAAGAGCTTGTGAAGCAGAGAACAGGAAAGGAGATCGTGGGCTAAGCCTAAATGCCAGCAGAGTCTGTCAGTCTCCTCTCTCCCCTCCCTGCTACCCAGAAGAGCCACCCAGTATCAGGCCCTGAGGCACCAAGGGCCCCCCTGGAAGCCCTGACTGGAGCAGGGCTGGGAGGTTCAGGAGAAGCAGAAAAAAGGAAGATAAAGCCCTAGGTACCAGGTCCAACAGCTGAGCTGGGAGTGTGATCATCCTTTCTTCAATGGGGGATCAGCAGCAGCAAGCTAGACCAGTGACAGGCTGAAACAGTCTCAAGAGACAAAATTGTGAGAGGGGCTGCTTCAGTCTCCTGAGCTGGAGTCATCTGATGCCCTTCCTTCCAGAAGGCGTTCAGGTCAATGCCACAAATATTTAGCAAATGCTCACCATGGAGAGAGCTCTGCTCCATACTGGGGAATATACAGGAGAGAAGATATTGCCCCTGCTCTCCCAGGGCTTACACAAACCCAAACCTTAATTAAACCTTCAAGCTTCAAGTGTCATCCTCTGTGTAGCAATACTCTGGAATTACTCTCCCAAGACCTGCCCCCTCCCTTCTCTATCCCCTACCCCCACCCCCACCCCCACCCCCACCCCCAGTTGTTCAGGCCCCCAGAATTAGGCTGCCTATGTTTTTCCCTCAGGGTTCTAGGAGCTGGAGGGGATGTTTCCTTTAGGTTATTGACTCAAGCCTCAGTTACAGTGTGCTCTCCACTCCCGCCCCATAGCCACTAGTGGTTAGGGGCCCAGTTCTATTTGACTGATCATCAATCAGCTTTAACAAAGGGATATTTAAGTGAGAAGAGCCAGTAATCACAGAAGTACAAACATTCCTCCAAGTTCACTTCTGAATTTGCCATTGCTAGTGGGTGTGTTACTCTAACTGTCCCTGGGTTGCCTTTGATCTCTGCTGAGTCAAAGGGGCTTCTGCTAGGGACTTTGCTTCTCACCATCCGGCTTCTGACAAATCCCTGGCTTCCAGACTTCGGCGGCTTTGCCATTCTGACCTTTCCAAGCCACCTCCAATACTCCTTCACCTAAAAGTGGGAAGAAGAGACACAACAGAGACAGCAGCAGGAGCAGTGCCACAGGGCCCTGAGGCCTCTCCATGCCCAGGGCTTAGTCCTGGCTTCTCACTGCAGCACAGCCAGCTAAGAAGGAGGACCAATCTCTCTTTGGCCACCTGGTGTTTTGTGAATACCCCCCAGATCTCCATTGGCCTACGTGGCCAACAGACAGTCTGTCTCTTCATCTTGTAGTTACAGATGCGCGTGTTCCAAGTTGGGGAGCAAGGACCTTCCATTATACATCATCTTGGCTGGCTCCCAACCAGGTGAAAAGCTGAAAGCCCTGTTCACCAGAAACTGACCTCTGAGGTCATCTAATCCAATGTCTTCATTTTACAGAACAGGAGACTGAGGCCAAGACAGACTTGTCCAGTTGTTAAACTGCAACCTTGCCCCCAGGTCCTTGGTCTCCATATAGCCCTTCCTTCCACCCCATTGAATCATGCTCCTGGTGGCCCCAGATTGTGAATGATCTTGAATCCCAGGTGAGGAAGTTTGCATTTCACTCAGCAGGCCTTAGGGAACCAGTGAGGCTTTTTGAGCAGGGGTGTAACCTGAAGGTCCCTAATAATATCAGCCTGAAGATGGCCCAGCTCCACTGGCC
This sequence comes from Gymnobelideus leadbeateri, assembly GCA_011680675.1. Classification (NCBI taxonomy): domain Eukaryota; kingdom Metazoa; phylum Chordata; class Mammalia; order Diprotodontia; family Petauridae; genus Gymnobelideus; species Gymnobelideus leadbeateri. The sequence continues at coordinate 28,297 of WOXC01005008.1, forward strand.
TGAGATAGAAGGAAGAGCTGCAAGAGGTAAGGAGAAAATGGGGGGGGGGGGAAGTGGAACAGGGTAATGAGGAAAAAGAGTGCTTGAGGTAGATGGAGCAAGCAGGATATGAGATAGGAGCTAGGACCAGGATGTGACCAGCCAGAAAAGTGACAATGACCTTCCCCCCATTTCTGAAAGATTGCTCCTGCCTAGTAGCTGAGTAGGGAAATGATGCAGATACAGACAGTGCCCTCAGGGTTAAGAGTTGCCTTCCCAGTACTTTGTGAAGCCCCTAAAGGTGCCCTAAAGTCCTTTTCACCCTTATCTTGAACCTGTATCAAAAGAATTGCTTTTGTGACGCTTATCCTGTGTTACCTGGGTCCTTTAATTTTTAACCTGTGTTCTCCTGCCCTGTCCTTAAATCCTTAAACCATAAAGAATTCCCTTTGTCTCCCTCATCCTATGTACATCATCCTGGCCTGTCTTTAATCTCTGACCTCCATAAAAACCTCAAAAACATTCGGAAAGCTCTATATAAGTGTAACTCCCCCAGATATCGGGTTCTCACTTAGCTTTCTCGATAAGCAGGCCTGTGATGCTTTTCTGAGTCAAATCAAAAGCTGCTATCCGCTAAAGAGAAGGTCTAAGGGAATTCATTCACAGCTGAACCAGCTCTCCCAACGCTAAACGTCATCAGTAGGAAGCAGAGGGAGCAGGACAGTAGACATCCAACTGAGCTCATAGGCATTAGACATGTGGTCCTTAAGAGAACAGCTGGAAGTGGGAGGCCTCACAAGGAGTGGTCAGGGAGAGGCACCCCAGCTTTCGACTCCCTGGACAATTCTCAGAGCCAGGAATGCTGGGAGAATGGCAGCTGGATGGGAAACTGGGAGACAAGTAGCAAAATGGAACCCCCCCCATGTTTCACTAGAGAGGAATGTCAGAAATTGGCCCTCTGGGAGTCTGACAAATGGGAGGTGACACAGAATGGCAAGGGAGGGACTGGGGTTTTGATGGTTTGGGATTAGCAATAATCTCTGGGATTTTAGAGCACTTTATTGGTTACAAAAGTATTTAGCCTGTGAAGTAGGTGAGGTAGGGATTCCCAAAGGAGGAAGCAGGCTCAGAGAAGGCATAGGATTAATACTAGGTTACATGGTTTCTAAGTATGTCAGACAGGATTCAAACTCAGGTCTTTGGACTCCAGGTCCAGTGGTGTTTTTGGTGTTTCATACTGTGTTCCCCCCCTTCATTTGAGTTCACTTAACCTCTGTTTGCCTCTGTTTCTTCATCTGTAAAATGGGTGTAATTCATCTATCTCTCAGGGTTGTTGTAAAGGTCAACATAAAGTGCTTTGCAAACCTTAAAGGCTTCTAGTGACACTAGCTATGCTGACTATTGGGCTGGCTTAGAAGATGAGTGTGGACTAGATGGCCTGGGGAGGGCCCTTCCAACCAGGGGACTGATCCCCTGATGTTTAAGGAGGGAGGTGGGCCCTAAGGCCAATGGGATGGGAATTAACTCTCTAGTCTAGGCTATCCATCTTCTCTGGAACTGGGAGATCATGGAAGGCTAGGCATTGTCTGATAGGGCTGCAGGTCCTGGGGGAGGTCTAGTCATCCTCCACTCTCAGAAAGCTAGAAGTGACCTCCTCTGAAGGCAGAGAAGCCTCGATGCCAGGTCCTCCCTGCCATCCCCCTTCCCCCCCTCCAGCTCCATGGCTCCACATTGAGCCCTGGCTGCTGGGCTGTGGATTGGAGCTCTGTAAATGGACGGGACCTAAAACCCCATCTTGCCCACACCTTTCATTTCCTCTCCAAATCCTTTGGGAGGCTGGTCATTAACATTCAGCACACCTTGATGGCAGTACACACTTCTAGGTTCACTATGCATTCTTTTTTTTTTTTAAAGCAATTGGGGTTAAGTAACTTGCTCAAGGTTACACGGCTAGTCATTTGATTTATGTGTGGGTGCTCATTTTCTGAGGCCGGATCTGATCTCGGATCATCCCAACTCCGAGGCCGGCGCTCTTACTCACTGCGCCACCTAGCCGCCCCTTTAGGGCAATTGGGGTTAAGTAACTTGCCCAAGGTTACACGGCTAGGTTTTTGTTTGTGCGGATTAAGTGTCAGAGGCCGCTCCGAACTCAGGTCCTTCTGATTCCAGGGCCGGCGCTCTATTCACTGCGCCACCTAGCCGCCCCTCACTATGCATTCTTAATACCAGTTCCCCTTCTTAAGCCTTGACCACCAAGAGAACAGCCAATCCAGCCCTGCTTTCAATCTACCCCTAATTCAATCTGACCTAATTCTGTTCCTAACCTGAATCCTGAGCTGTCAATGTCCACACCAAAAGATTCATGATTAGCCAATGGGAGCTGGCTCCAGCACCCTAGTTTGCACTCCCCCCCACCATGCCTTTCACAGGCTGTCTCACCTAGCTTTACCCCCTGACTAAAAAGAAGCCCCCGTTGGGATGGTCCCAGCACCCCACTCTACAGTTTACAAAGCCCTTTCCCAACAAGTCCAAGAAGGGGGCAGAAGTGTTGGACTTCAGCTGTCCCAATGCCAGGAATAAAGTCAATTCTCCCTTACCCGCAGCTTTCCCATCTGCTCCCCTTCTTTTAAGGGTGAGGAAGCTCAGGCCTAGAGTCTGACAGCAACTCTAACAGGTAGGAAGTTCCACTGTTAGAGATCCCCTTTACAGAAGAGGAGATAGGCAGACAGAGCAGTCAGCTGACTTGCTCAAAATCCTACACCTAGTGAGAGGCACAGCCAGGCTAGGACCTACCCACTGCAGTATTCTTTGCATTCCACCAGAGTTTGTCTTCGAGATTCATTTTCTGACTGCTACAGTATCATACCCATTTTACAGATAAGGCAGATGAGGCAGCATCATGAGCAAGTAAGGGCCAAGAGCTGTAGGCAGGAAGAAGTCAGAGCCCTCTTGAGTCAGGTACAAAACTCTATTCATAAACCCCTCCCTCCACCTTCCTCCAGCCCAGTTCCAACTGCTACTTAGGCCAATGCCTCTTGTGGACCTTTGTCTTCCAGGAGCAAGATGAAGCCCAGTGTCCCACAGAGTTCTTCTGTTCACTCAAGAGCTGGAGAGAGCTGCCTAGGAGCTCTGGGGAAGTAGGGAAAGATGTGGGGCAACACAAGCCCCACTGGGAAGACATCAGTCAGTGACATGGACTGGGCTCATTGTAGACTTAAGTCAGTAACTAAGTCAGCAAGTCAGCAAGGAGAGGGGCCCAAAGAGGGTGGGACTCTCTGGCTTCTTGACTCCTGACTCCCCTGAACTGTCTCCCACACTCCTTGCCTTCGAGGCCTGGCCCCTTCCCTTGCTGTCTGGCCTTCTCTCCACTTTCCCTGACCTGTCCTGTGTCCCCCTCCCCCACAGACCTGGCTGTACCTAACTTGATCAGAACAGGCCAATTATCTACAATTTATGGGGCTCAACTGGAAGTTCAGAAAAGAGCAACGTGCACAATTAAGGTACTGGAGGGCAGGTAGGTGGTCAGTGGCAGTGAGGGGTGGAGCTGGGGCCAGACCGGGGAGGGCGGGGAGCCAGCTGGGGATTGGGAGAGCCAAGGCTCCCACCTCAAAAATAAGCAAACATCGAAAAGCAGGCTTGTAAGGATTCTGTATTTGATTGTTTCTACTTCAGAAAGTGAGGGAGAAAATGAGAAAAGGGGCAGATTAAACTTAATGTATATTAATATATATATACATACATATATAATGTAAAATGTGTGTATATTTTCCTACTCCCCTCCCCAAGCTGGTTGTTAAACATTTACCAGTGCACTGCTGGAGACAGGGAGAGTCTGACATCTAGGGAGCAGTGTGATGGTGGGAAATACCTGGGAGTTAGGGAGGGAAGGAAAGAAAGAAGGGGGGAGGCAGTGAGGGAGGGAGACAGGGAGGGAGGGAGGGAGTCAGTAAGGGAAAGAGGGAGAGAGAGAGGGAGGAAGGGAAGCAGTAAGGGAGAGAGGAGGGAGAGAGGAGGGAGAGAGGGAGGAAGAGAGGAAGTGAGGGAGGGAGGAAGGGAGAGGGGGAGGGAGGGAGAGAGGGAGGCAGTAGGGGAAAGAGGGAGGGAAAGAGGGAGGAAGGAAGGAGGGAAAGAAAGAAGGAAAGAAGGAGATAAAGGGATGAAGATGAGAAGGAAGACTGAAGGGGAGGTGTGATGAAAGGAAAGGGGAAGGAGAGAAAGAAGGGAAGACAGGAAGGGAAAAGAAGGAATTAGCCAAGAACAAGGGGTCTGACTCCCAAGGAGGGGCAGGCAGGACTCTTCAAATGCAGGCCTAGCCTCATCCCACTCCCACCGCCCCATTCACAGCCCACACCTAGGCTCAGCAACTGCTAACCCTGGGATCTCCTCAGCCCCTGGAGGTAGGGCTAGAAATTTCTGGAAAAGCTGGGCAGTACAGACTGGTTACAAGGTTCTGTTATGTGGAAAGAGAACGCAGGAATTTGGCACTGCAGAAAGTCCAGCCCTTGGGGGGCAGTTGGCTGGCTAGCTAGAGAGAAGTGAGTGGATGGGGGCTGGGTGGGGAGTGGGGGAAGGGGAGCTGGGCAGTCTGGGTTCCCACTGCCTGGGACAGAGCAACCCCCTCCCAGATGGTGAGCACATAATTGATATGGTTACAGCTAGAAGAGCCTTTGAACCCCAAACTGACTGAATGGGGAGAGGGCCTCAGAACACAGATAAGAGATTAGCAGAGGCTGAAGGGGCCGTTTGTGTTAGTTAATCATAGAAAAATAGATCTTGAACTGGAAGGGAAATCGGAAGTCATTGAATCCAACCTGTTTATTTTGCAGAGGAGAAAACTGAGGCCCAGAGAAGGGAAGGCTAGGGAGCATATGAGGCAGAGATGAGCTTAAGCCCTCCTCTTCCAGAGTAAGTGCAGCGCCCTCCCCAAGCCCTCTCTCTCCTTTTCCTCCTTGCCAGTGAATTCAGGCCTCGACATCTAGATTGAGTGATTCAGTCAATCAAATGTCAGGTAAGTGATAAGCCTTCAGTCATTTGGAAAGTTCTTCTAGGCTTTGTATGAAAGCGCTGATGCTATTTCCTCCTCAGAACTATCTTGTGACTGGGTGAAGGGGAATCAACTGTAGCCTGTGGAGGCTTTGGGTAACAGCAGAGCAGTTTAGGAGCACGTTCTGCCTTCCACACTCTGGGTCTCTGGGGAGAATGGGCTGCATACTAGATAGTGCGGTCGGGCAAAGGGCCAACTTCCTTTGGGGAGCTCCCTTTAGGTGTACCTCCCTTCCCATGGGATGCCCAGTTTGGCCTCAGCATGTTTGGGGCTCTGCTTCTACTACCAGCGACAGTGCTGCCACTTTAGATGTCTCTGGTTTGGGATGGCCACTGGATGAGTGTGTATGAAGGAGCTTGGTGGGAGGGGGAAGGGAAAGAAACCTCCCTCTCCCCCACCCCCGATGAAGTACTTTACCACTGGATACACTAGTTCACCTCTTGATTCATGGGGATTTGAATGATCCAAATCCCAAACTGGCTGTTTCTCTTCCCCCATAATCAGAAGGTATTTCTTGGGTAGTGTCATTTGTTTTTATCCAAAGACCCAAAGCACTTATCATCCCTTCAAATTAGGAACTTGTTAAAATGTAGTTAACTGATTTGATGAGCTCCCTGTGCCTTCTGTGCTCACTGGAATAGGGGTAGCCCATCACCCTAACGCACAGAAGAGGAAGTTACATTTAATGGGAGAGCTAAGACTAGAACCCAGCTCTCCCTTGTCATCTGATAATACTGCACACATCCATCACTCTATGTTTTCAGTGACAAAACCACCAGGCCATGGAGAGAACCAGTGTACTGTTGTGGAAAGAGCTTTAGATATGAACTCAATTTCATTCAATGTAAGCCACATCTATTCAGCACCTACTGCATACAGTGAGAGAGTTTATGCAAGTGGCCCTTGTTCTGGAGTAGCTCACAACCTAACTGATAACAAATGGGGATCCCAATGGCAGTGACGGCAAAGAGAATGAGGTCAGTGTCAAAAGGACGTTGAGCAGGGCAGCCTCTGTTAAACTGCTCAAACTCTCTGATCACCTTCCTGAGATCCCGATGCCCATGAAGATCAGCTTGAGCGATTGCTTTTCGGGCATGGGGGCTGCTTCCTTTTGATGGATTGGCTGAGGCTGAGGATCAGATGTGCAAGCGCTCACCCTCTTTTCCCACACTCTCTCCCTTGGACTTCCAGACTGGAGTCCAATAAGGGGAGGGGAGGGTAGTTTTCTCCCTCTCCCTTCCCCCAAGGGGCAGGAAATGACAACATGGAAGATTAGCTCATGGCAAGTTATCTAGGCTCTCTCAGGCGAGCCTGAGAGGGCTGATCTTGGACCTCAAGTTCCCAGCTTCCTTCTGCCTTCTTGGCTCTTTTTCTGAGCACAGACCAGAGATTAGCAGTCCCCAAAACGGGTATTTCTAACTTTGGGGAATCATTTGTGGGCAATCCTAGTTTGAGATTTGCCACATGCAAGAATTCTTACTTAAGTAAGTGGAAGTAAGCCCTGGTCTCCCAACTCACTTCACAGAGGACAAGAAGCTTCTTCCCAGAAGATTAAGCCCATGCTAGGGGCAGGGCAGGAGGTGTGAGCCTTGCCAAACCTCCTCCATGATATTGCTATGAGATTCTTTGGTAGTATGGGTCTGATGTGAATTTGTTCCATAGATGCACAACGAATCCTTTCCTTTCCATGGAAATCTAATGAGCTCCTGTGAATCCATAGGCATTTTTCAGAGCAGGTAAAATAAAGTCTGTGGGAGAGCCAACATGGATTTACCTCAGTGCCCTTGAGAGGTCCCTGGACCTGTGACGGCACTGCCTCCGGGCTTAGGCGATGATGGCAAGGCCTCTCGCCCCCATTAACCCTCTAGGCACTTGAGGGACTGCTAGGCCCCCAGCTGACCCCGCCTTGTTCTAAGGAGAGATGCACATCCGGGCCCACAAGGAATATCCTTGCTCCAGGTAGAAATCGTGAGATAAGAGTCCCAGGGTTAAGGTGTGCTTGACCTTAAAAGGCAAAAGGTGTTGTAATTGGCCAAGAGCCAAAATGGAAAGTGCTTGCGTAGGATAGGCTATATACATAGAAGAGCAGGAAATAAAGTTGGAGTTGCCCCCTGAGTTGCTGTGTAAGTGTGCTTTGTTCTGCTCGGCGCCCCGCCACGTGGCATCCAGAAGGCCCCAGGAAAGGATCCGACGACAAAAGTCCATCCCATAGCTGACACCCAAGTGGTTCAATGACCACGTGTGCAAGAATGCTATTGCCCGTTTGGTGAAACCTAGATGCAAGGCATTGCCTAAGGGAGTTTTACTCTGACAGAAGGAGGCAGCGCAGATATGGGCTGAGTCCAAGCCAGAAGCTGATCCATTGGGTGCCAAGCCCCCCACGATCCCACCTGGCTCCGTGATCCCCGAATCCTTAGGTGGGAGATAGATAAGAGTGCAAAGATCTAGCCAAGGTCCTGTGGTACATGGGGGGAGGGGTGGGAGCAGCGACCTGCTTCCACCATCTCCCTGCTGAGCTCCAGGCCCGAATCACCATAGAGGGATTCTCAGGTCTCTTTGTCTAGCCTCGAAGCCTTCTCTCACCTCCGGCCTGGCATCTCCAACTGCTTATTGGCCTCCTTAAGCTCGAAGCGTCCAAAACGGAACTCGGAACTCGGGCTCTTTGCCCCAAACATTCCCCTCTCCCTAACTTGTCACCTGGGGCCTGTGGGGTATCCTCGATTGCTTCCCCCCCTCCCCCACAGTCAGTCATTTGGCCTCTTTTTATCTTTCCAGCACTTAGCTCAGTGCCTGGCACACAGTGTAGACTCCTCCCTTCCCTGGTCCCCCCTTGCATTGCTCCTGTTCGCCTTCACTCCTTGCATGCTCACTTTAGGTCTGGAGCCTGTCGCCCTTGACCTCCGTAGCTCATGCTGTCTTTCTCCTGAAGCTACACTGTACTCACTTCTCTGTGCTCCTTATATGCCCCTTCCCCAGGAGAATGGCAATCTCGAGGCCAGGGAGTGGCTTGGTTTTATCTTTGTATTCTCAGTGCCTAGCAGAAAGCCCCGAACAGGGCAAGACAAGGAGAAACCTTCACTGACTGTAATTGCAGTCCCTGCCCTGGAGAGGAATGGATGCCTGAGTCGGTGATTAGAGGAAAGGAGAAACTTCAAGAGAAAGAAGTGGAAAGTGTATTTTAGATGTCACAGACATTGAGAGCAAAGGCACAGGGATGGGAAGGGGAAGGCCAGAACAAGAGGGATGGAAACTAGGCCAGCTTTGCTGCAATGTAACGTCTAGGAAAAGGACTGGAAGGAGATCCACTGAAGCCCGGATGCCTCCAGCCATGCCCTCTCCACCTGGAATCGGGGAGCCTGCAACCCCCCTGGGCTTTGGCAGACCTCAGGGAGCCTTCTCTTGCTTGGCGGTCTCCAGCCATGCCACTTCCTGTGCAGGGCTCTGAGGGCGAGCTTTTCTTTGGAATGTCTGTGCTCAGCACAGAGCCAGAGTATTTAAGGGCCAGTCCCATGGGGTCAGAGCCTCAGAGCTGGAAGAGAACTTCAGGAACCCGGAAATGGTCCCAAATGGAGGCCTCTCAGATCCCAGGCAAGTTTACAGCAAAGCCGAAGCTCAAGGACAGAACGTGTGACTAGGAGTTTCAGCTGGGTGCCAGTCTCACTATCTGAGCCAAGCAATAATCAATTGAGAAACTCTTATTAGGGGCCTCCTGTGTCCCAGGCACTGTGCTATGTTCTGGAGGCAGTGTGCAGTGGAGACAGGGGAGACTGGGGAAGGGAGAGCAGCAAGGAAACTGCCAGTGAGAACTCAGGCAGTGACAGTGGGAATGGAGATGAGGGGCTAGAGCCGAGAGGGACTGCCCATAGGGGGTCAGGGAGAGAGACGAGCCCCAGATACTGCTGAGATTATGAGCATTGGTGCCTGCAAGAATGGAAGTAGAGAAGTTAGGGGGCTTCCGGCCCAGGCCCCAGCTGGCCCAGGACAGCTTCAGATGGGAGGAGAAGCAGTACCACCTGGAGGTCCTGGGCCAAGGAGAGTAGCAGCCTAGACAAGCCCCAAGCTCAGGCTCCTTGAGACCCATCAAGGAATAGGGAAGAGAGCTCCATGGCAGGAAGGATATAAGGGGGAAAGATTGGGGATTTGAGTATGGCAGAGCGAGAAGGAAACTGAGGTTGAGAGAGGGGAAGGGTCTGCAGGCCAGCCAGAAGCAGAATCTTAGAGTATCTTAGAGACCATGTCGTTCAATCCTCGTTTTATATAATTAGGAATTAGAAGCTGCAGGCAGAGAAGCCTCTCACCAGGACAGCCTCTTCTTAGTGGAAAGGAACGCCCTGCTCTGCATTCAGGCCAAACTCTGACCTTCCCTCTCACTCCACCCTGTGCCAGAGGGGCCCCAGACCAGTCCTTCCAGGGGACCCCCTTCCTGCAGACCCTTCGGGCTGGTAGAAGCTCCCTCAGACATCCCAAGGGCAGCCTCCCAGAATCCCCCATTCCCCAAGAAGCCCAGGTCAGCGGGGCACAGAGGAGAACCAAAGCCAGGAGTTTATCAGCAAGTCTTACCATTTTATTTCTTTATGGGGTTAACAGGGAGCTGAGGATCCTCTGTCCCCACCCCCACCCCACCCCACCCCCACCCCCAGCACAACAGAAACTGAAAGCAGCACACAGGTACATACACACACGCGCACACAGAGACTGGACACAGAGTCGAAATAGAAGAGTGAGAAGACAACCAAATTTTAGTGGGTAAGCAGCGGGTGGGCGGGGCAGGGAGAGCTCTTGGTAACTGGCTCAGAAAATGAAGATCACAGGAACTAGTGCCCCAAAGTCCTACTCATGAAGCACAGTGTAGAAAGTGGCATTAGCGTGTGGCCAGCTTAGGGCAGAGGGAAGCAGCTCTCACAAAGGACGGGGGAGTAGAGAGAACAACATCAACATTGACTTTGGCGCCTCCTGGACACCCCCAGCCCACAAGGGCCAAGGACCTAGGCTAATCCGAGCTGGACAGCTCCTGGGCACTTGGGGTGGGGGGAGGTGCTATTGGTTTCCACAAGCCTGTGGCCCTGGGCCCCGCCTGCAGAGGGCACTGCTGAGTGTCTCACGATACTCTTCATCCAAATACCTTAAGAGAACCTGGTCACAAAGAGTTAACTCCCTGGCTGGCTAGACCCCAGGACTGAGTTATAGGATTTTGGAGCCTGCTAGGCAGGGGCAGCATGGTGGTGGGGGTGGTGGCAGACTAGAATGTAAGTGAAAAAGCTATAGCAGGGACAGAGTTGGGGCTTCCCCGGGAACCTGTTGGGGCCCAACTCTGTACTCTGTAGGGCCCCCTTGTACACTCAAGCCTCTCTGACCCATTAGTTGAAGCCAGTCCCAGACCTACTTCACTCCCATCCACTCCAGGCCTCCATAACCCACAATCCTTTTGCAATCCCCAGGTTCCCTACCAGTGGCTTCTAGTATCAGTTCTCAGGGGTCTTAGGTGAGAGGCCTTAGCTGGCTGAGAACCTTTGGAAACTGAACTGGGTCCTAGCTCCACCCTGCTCTAAGGCTGAGAGAATTGCCCAGGTCATTCAAGAGCCAGCTGGAGGCAGCCTGATCTCCAGCCCATCCTCCAGGCTTCAGGGCCTTCCTTCTTCACCGCTGCTTTCTTCTCAGGTGCCCCTTAAATTGGCAGTTGGCACAAAGCCCTACTGAGTCTGGTCTTTGGTAGGTCAGGTGGGAAGCTCACCCTGGCAGGCCTGGGGCCTCAGTGGTAGTGCCAGGCTCTCCCCTCAGTGAAGACTGGCATGGGAAGCAAGAGGAAAGGCCTGTGTGGGACCCCAGGCCTGAGCCACTTTCTCCATAGCCCTCCAGACTGAGAGTTGAGTCTGAAACACCTCTATATTTTTGAGCCCAAGCAGAGGGGAGCTGTTTGGGCATCTTCTGCCTTACAGCCCTAAGGTTTTTTCTCCCCACCCCTCATCTCTGGTTTAAGCTGGTGGCCCCCCCTGTTCAGTGCTGCTGGGTGGGGAACAGAGACTACCCCCTGTACAGGCAGGCCTTCTGGGCAGTCAAGCCTCCCAGGAACCAGCCTGTTTGCCTTCCCTTTTCTCTTCTCTCCAATAACCATGACTATTCTGGTCTTTGCTGAGAGTCTGAATCCCAACTGATGACCAGACCTCATTATGCCCCAACCCTGAGAGTCCCTCCTTCCCTCTGTCTGCCGAGCCCCATTTCCACTCCTCTTCCTATTTCCTCAAGTCCCTTCCTCAGTGGCTCTCTCTGTAACCCTTCCCTCTGCTGGGAGGGACTCTTGCTCATACAGAACCCTTCCCCCTTGGCCCTCCTCAGCTAGGGTAGTGGGGTGCCACTAAGCTAAAGAAGCTGCTTGGTCCCTCACTTTGACCCTAGGAAGAAGAAGGTGCAAGGCTGTGAGATAAGGGAGGGCATTGCCAGCTAACTCCTAGAAGTGCAGGGATTTGGGGGTGGGCAGCAGTGGGGTTTACAGGGAATAAGGATTTCCCGGTAACACAAGAAAGATGGTAGGGGGAAAGCCTATTCTCCTTGGGTCCCCCACCAAACATCTGAAGGCCTGGGGGTGGGGTGAGGGGAGCGGCTTATTTCCTGGGAGTAGCTCTCCAGGCTGCAGACTGTTCCCCCAGCTCTTTCTTCCCCTCTTTTTGGCTTGGACTTGGGGGAGGGCGCTGGCTACTGCTCCCTGTTTCCTCCCCCTGGCACAGCCCCCCCCACCCCCGCCATAGGAGCTGCTCTTGGGCTGGGGGTAGGTTAAGGGGGCTGTGGGTCCCCCTCCCTTCCCTCGCCACCTGGTCCTGCACCTCCTCTGGCAGGATCGGGGCAGCAGGAGCAGTGGCGCTGTTTGTGCTGGCCGGAGGGGTGTTCTCCCTCCCTCCCTCCCTGGGGCTCATTCTTCTGTGGACACGCCCTCTTCTAGGGCAGGCAGCACCTGAAGACCCAGGCCCCCCGCACTCTGGCTGCTGGAGAAGTTTGCCACGGTGTGTAGCAGCATGAGCGTGATCACAAGAACACAGAGGCGGATCCTGCTGGGGCTGAGGCAGGAGCCCCCCGAGACGGGCATCAGCAGCGAAGGGGGCCTGTATACTGCGGGGGCCAGCAGGTGGTGGTGGGAGGGTGGCAGCTGCTGGTGCTGAGAGGGCTCGGGGAATGCTCGCCCCCCCCAGGAGGAGCCCTGGCTGCCCCCCAGGGAGGCACAGGGCTTCAAGTTCACCTCACAGCACTCGGCCTCCTCGGGGCCCCGCGGGCTCTCCATCACCCCTGCCAACAGACAAGTGGGCGGCTTGGGCTTGGCAGCTGGTGAGCGCTGGCCAGGCCTTGCCTGGGCAACTGCTTCCCAAAGCCTGACCCTTCCCGAATACACTGAGCCCTGTCCTCTGCCCTTCATTCTCCCTTCCTCCCATAGTCCAATGGGGGTGGGGGGTGGGGGGCTGGGAAGAGGTGGTGACCACCCAGTGAGTCCCTTGGCTGAGGCCCTAGCCCTACTCCCAATGCAAACATTTCCCTGTCCTGGCCCCACCCCAACTACCCTTACTCCCCTCCTCCATCTGGCACTCTTCATGCCCTCTGCCCTCCCCTCCCCCACTCTACCTGGTGCCCTCCACGCCACTCCCCCCTGACCTGCACAGATGAAGCCGGGGAGCCCTCCATAGATCAGCTCATCATTGTCGGGGAGCAGAAAGGGGCACCTGGTCTGCACCTCCAGGCAGTATTGCTTGCATGGCACCCGGGGATGGCAGTTCTGTTGGGTCACATTGAAGTACTCAGAGCACAGCCAGGCCTTGTAGACAGCCTGGGGAGAGAGGAGACAGTGTCACCCTCAGGGGCCATCCCTCCCCCAGCCTGAACCTGCCCTGCCTGGGACAGAGGTGCCCCCCCCCCCGAAGCTCCCTGGAGCCTCCCATTTACAAGAGGAAATGGGTTTCATGATAAGGGGAGGGGAGGGACAGGGACCACTGTGCTGCACCCTGGGTCCTTCTGTCTCTCATTCAGAAGTCAATGCATTGTAGAAGCATAACATATTAGGACTGAGAAAGACCTTAGAACACAGAACAAAGAATGTTAGAGCTGGGAGGACGAGCTAGGTGACCTTGGGCAAGCTACTTTACCTCTCAGCCTCAGTTTCCTTATTTGTAAAAGGTGGTCTCTAAGGTCCCTTCCAATTCCAAATCTCCAAGCATACAGAAAATCAGCTCCAAATGACATTCAGTTTCCTCAGCTTTAAAATAATTTGCCCAAGGTTACCCAGCTAGTTAGTGGCAGAGTTGGCACCTGACAATCCTAGGGACCCATACCAAGAACCCAGTAACCAAAGCATAATGCCCTAGAAATGCCTCTGGTGACATTTCCCAGTAGAGTAGGAGCTCCTTGGGGGAAGCCCTTCTTTTTTCTATTTGTTGTCTTTGTAACCTTGGTGTCTAGCCCAGTACCTGGCACATAGTAGGCACTTAGTAGACCTTTATCCAGCAGAGTTGAGCTGACATATGCCAAGAGTCTGGGGAAATGTATTGCCAGTGCCACAACCCTCAAGAGCACCTAGCATCCCAAGGTGGGTCATTGAAAACACTCCTAGCTAGAGAGGCATAGCCAGGGACCCCTAGAAAGTAGAGAAGGAAAGAAGTGAGGGGGGGAGAGGAAAGCAAAGGGAGCCAGAGAAGGGCTGGAGAGGGGCTCAACTTTCCACGAAACAAGGGCTCAGATTCCATGGGGTCCACCTTGAAGAGGTAAAATCAAGAAAAGGGAGAATGTTCAGGATGCACCAAAGAAGACTAGGGAGCTATACTTAGTTATATTGAGTTGGTTATCTCCCTCCCTGCCACCTCCATCCCTGGCCCCACTCCAGACACTCAATCAAAGAAGGGGTCCCAGGACAGAGATCTGAGATGTGTCCACGGTAGGAGTTGTGGGGAGTGGGGGGGTGGGTGGGAGGATGGGTGTGACTTTTTGCTGGAGACAAAAGAGTCTAAGAAGGAACAGTCTGAGAGGTAGGAGGAGGACCAGGCAAAGCAGTACCATGCCAAGGCAGAGAGGAGAGCACGTCTACAGTGTCCGAGGCTGCAGAGAGGTCAAGGATGAAGACTGAGAAAAGGCAATTGGATCAACCATGACAAAGTCATCATGGGAGCAGTCTCAGTTGAATAATGATGTTGATGTTGAGGAATAAGTGAAAGGGGAGAAAACAGAGGCCCAAAATGGGGACTCATTAGGATTCTATGAGCATCTATACAGTCAGAGCCAGTCAATCTGAGTCCCATGTAGGAAAATATTCCCTGAAAGGACAAATAGCGATGACTTGGAAGCAGAGAAGTCAGAAGGTTGTGCTTGGGACTGGGTTACTGTGGCAAAGGTAGCACAGTGTAGTGGACAGACTGTTGGCCCTGGAGGCAAGAGGGACCTGCCTCACACATTAGCTGAGCTGTGATGAGTGAATCTAGTACAATATCTATAAAATGGTAACTATAATATATACTATATAATTATATTATAGAATACATAATTACATATAATATTCTTTTATAGGAATATTATGATACTATCTGTAGTATCCCCGAAGGGTTCTAGTGAGGATCAGATGGAAAGTGCTTTGTGATTTAGGGATAAATGCAAAGTGTTAATGGGGGTCGAGCAGGAAGTAAGAAAACGTGTTTATTTATTACTTACTGTGTGCCAGGCACTGTCAAGCATTTTTTACAAATATTATCTCACTTGACCTTCACAATAACCCTCCGAGATAGCTGCTCTCACCATCCCCAAACTGAGGTTAAAAAGAGGCTAAGTGAGCTGTCCGGGGTGGGGGGGGGGGAAGGGGGGAGGGAGGTCACACAACTAAGAAAGTATTGGAGGCCAGATTTGAACTCAGGTTGTCCTGACTCCAGGGGCAGTAGCTTTCTCTAGGTGCAATTACAAGAGAAGTGGGGCATGGCTAGACTGAGGAAGATCTGGGTGTTTGAGCAGACCACACAATATGAGTCAAGTATTGTGATCTGGCAGCGAAGAAATCATAAGGAATCGCAGACTTTGTGAAGAGAGGCCTGGTGTGCAGACCTAGTGCTGTCAGGACACATGTGGGGTATTGTGTTCAGTTCCAGGCAGGTGCCACAGTTGATAAAGGGCACTGGTAAACTGAGAGGATTGAGAGGGAGGTGACCAGGCTGGTGAAGGACCCTAAGACAATGCCAGATGAGGATTGTTTGAAGCAGCTAGATGTATTTTGCCTGGAGAACAGAAGGGAAGGCAGTGCCAGGGAAAGGATGAGATCACTGGCTTCAGGTATTTCAAGGGCTGTCACATGGAAGAGGGCTTAGAGTCACAGAACTGGGAGAAATAGATGAAAGTTCCTCTAAAGAGAGGCAGCTCCCTCCTCTCTTGAGGTCTTTGGCCATTCCTCAATATGTTCTAGTGGAGATTTTTCTGGGGTTGGGGTTAGATTGGAGAGCCAGCTTTGATAGTCTGAGAACCTTAAAGTCCTCCACAGATGTCAACCGTGATTAAAAGAAGAGGAAGGATTAAAACGGCCAAGAGTGTTGGCATCGTACTCTAGAGAATAACCCCTGCTTGGGACCTGCTCACCTTCTGCCATGCCCTCGTTCCCCCCCATCAGCTGGTACCTCTTAAGTCAGGCAGGGGTTGGAACTGAAAGCAACCCCATTCCTGGGGGGCAGGAATAGAAGGTGAAAGAGCGCCCTCCTGTGGACTTTTGGTAATTGGAATGGAAATGTGTCTTCAGGAACCCAGGAATCTAGGGGGAAAATGATGTGAGGAGCCAGGATGAGAGCCTCCACCCACAGCAGCTGCCTGGGAACAGTAATACCAGCAACATCTAGCATTTCTAGAACACCTACTATGTGTCAGCTAATGTACTAAGTGCTTTACAGATATCATCTCATTTGCTCTTCCCAACAACCCTGGCACGTAATCAGACGTTAACCTCATTTTACAGCTGGGAAAACTTGTGTAGACAGAGGTTAACTGACTTGCCCAAGGCCACACAGTTAGTCAGTGTCTGAGGCTGGATTTGAATTCACATCTCCTTTATTCCAGGCCCAGCACTCTGTCCACTGTGCCATATTATTCTTGTTATTATCCAATTTCTCCCTGAGTATCTCTCCCCAAGTGGTCCGTTCCACTTTGGAATAGCTCAGAATCAGCCTCTCTTCCTCCCATTTGCTCCTGGTTCTGTCCATCCTTCCAACACTTGGAATGCTCTAAAAGGTGCTTTGCAAGGTTGCTGGGAGCAAGGAACTTTGCAGATCATAAACTACTACAAAAATGCAAGCCCTTCTTCATTGAAAAAAGGCATCCTGTCTTGTCCCCTTCCCCCCAGTGTCCTCTTATCCAGGGCCAACATTCCCAGGGCCCCTGGGATGCAGCATAGCCTGCCCTACAAAGTTCTCCAGCTCACTTGTTTTTGTCTCAGATTTTTCTCCTCAGTTTGCTTGTGGTTCTACCATTCCTTCTCCATTTTTCTGTTCAGGGTATCCATTGCTTTACTAAAGCTTTCCAGCCACTGTTTGTTCCAGGTCATTTATTTCCTGTCCAGTTTTTCCTTAAGAATTCTAATTGCACTCTCCTCTCCTCCTTCAGCTCTCTGGTTAAGTCTTCTAATCAACAATTTACCGAGTGTCTGCTATGTGCTTGAGATAAAATGACAAAAACGCAACCATTCCTGTCCTCAGGAAGCTGCCATTCTATTAGAAAGATCCAGATGCAAGCTGATCAGGGCAGAGGACAGATAGAGTATCATTTCCCTCATTCCACTAGGCCAGAGTGTCCTGGCACTTAGGGGACATAAGTCCCAGGCTGCAGAATCCAGCTCAATGCCAAGGGAGCTCGCAGGGATACAGATCAGGGAATCCACCTCAGCAAGAAGGGAGAGGGAAGACCTTGCCCCCACTTAGGTCCCTGCATCTAAAGGGAGCTAAAGACCCACTGGAGGGGAGCGGCAGAAGGAGTGGGGAGCCACAGGGCTTCATCTAGATCTAGGCTGGGTGTGGGTGTGGCTAGAGGGGGCAACCACAGGACCTAGTTTTCTCTTTCCTCGGTGGTCCTGGAAGGGGGAGGGGAAAGTAGCCAGGTACTCTAATAGTCTGACCTTGTCGGTGCTGCATCAGCAGCTTTGTGATTGGTTGCCAATTAACCTTGAATGGGCAAATGGAAAACTCAGTGGAGATTCACCTAAGGCAGTGATCTCCACACCCTGATCCATAAAAAATAGGTTTGAACATCTCCCTAGATGAAGTTTCCTCTTTGTCAATTATACACACATCCTATTGCACTAGTATATTGTGTACATCATGAAACATCATTGAAAGTAGACATTGAAAAGGGGGGGATCAAGATGGAATAACAATATTTTAAAGTTAGTTTTTAATTTGAACGGGACAGAAACTTCTCTCGCTAAAAAGAGTCGTCACTTTAGTGAGGTCAGTGTGCATGGGTCAGCTTCATTATTTTGGCAGCTCTTGCTTGGCATTAGCTTTACTGTTAGAGTTCCTCTCTATTCCTGGCCTGGTGATGCATTGATTGGAAGTGAGGACGGCTACCTTTTTCCAAGGTCTTGCTAACCATGATGGCTCTGTGCTAATACCCCAAGGCATAAAATATACCAACTTGAAGTCCATCCCTCCCATCAGTGGATGGAAATCGCTATCTCACTTCTTCTTCAGGGTGACCAGGAATACTCTGGCTGACTTCTTGGCAAAGAGCTTTGGGCTACATTCTTGTTTTTAGCTGTTAAGTGGCTGATCAAGAGCTGATGCCAGGAGCCCAAGGGTCAGCCCTGAAGCTCCCTTCCAAGTTCCTAGCATTATCTTCCATTCACAGTTCATTCATTGGCAGGCCCTGGCCCAATGTATGAAAATGAGTCTAGGCCCACCTAGATAAAGGCCACATAATCTCCCCATTCCAAAGTTAAAAGAACTGGGAATGTTTAGCCTGGGGCGGGAAAGCTGCTTTCAAGTCTTTCTTAGAGGGGCTGTTACAAAGTGAGATTAGGCTTAGGCTGCCTCTGCTTGCCCCCCCCCCCCCCAGGCAGAATTGTCCCCTAGCTCTGGGAGCTCCCCAACGTGGAGTCTCCTCACCATGACGCTAGGGCCACCTCAGAGCTGCTGGCCCATCCTGGCCACCTCTTGCCCATCTCCCTCCAGAAATTCTCCTGAGGGAACCCAACAAGCTTGAGGCGTATCTCCCTCTCTCCTCATATCTCTCACTTGAACCACGAGCAGCCCCCCTTCTTTTGGAACTCTGGTTTTACTGAATTCTTTGACCTTGGGCCTCCTCCCATCCTCTTTCTTTGAACTATGCTTGTACCCACCAGGCCCCTAACCCCTTCCCTCAACCAGGAGCAAAGGTAGGGGGGACTTGCTGGGAGACAGATGTGAGTATGATGAGGGAATAACTTCCTCACAAAGTGGAAAGGGCAACCTCAGGAGTTGTGACTACTCTGTCACTGGAGATCTCCAAGCAAAAGCTGCATGCCCACTTGTGGAGAATGTCCAGCGGTGACTCCTGCTCAGGCAGGGCCTCCCTGATATGTAGCCCTGGGGGTATGGACTCTTCTGGGCTCTCCCCACCCAGTTTCCTGGAGCTCGGGCTTAGCCTTGCCAGGTCTACAGCTGAGGTGCCCCTGCAGAGGGATTCAGTTCTCCCTCCCTCCCATGGCAGCTGCAATTAAGCTTAATAAGCTTGTTCATCTGCTAATGGGCAAGGGGAAGGGGTGGGAGGGGAGGGGGTTAGTGGTGGCCTGCAGAAGAGTATATAGCCTTTCTCCTTAATTAGTCGACCCTCCCTCCTCTCTCCCTGAATCTTCACCCCCCCCCCTCCATCCTTGGTCTCCATGGCAACTAACTGGGTGAGCAGATTGCCTGGGGAGGACACCAGGCCTGTGGGTGGAAAAGCAGGAACAGGCAAGGAGCTAATGAGGATATTGGAAGAAGCAGGCTGCATTTGGGCTGGGAGCTGCTACGATTCTGCAGCCTGCTGCTGCCACTAGTGTCCCCGTGCCCACTGCCCCCATAATCGCTGATGCCTAACCCCGTCACAGCGGCAAGCTCCCTTTGACCTTTCTCTCCTGCTGTAGGCACTGCTGGCTGCTGTGAGCCCAGGGCCAAGTCCTTACTAGAATGGGCCAAGAAGAGGAAAGGAAAAGGCTCAGTGTACACTAGATTGGGGCATCTGAGGACTTCATGCTTCAATCTGGGCTCTGCTGCTTGAATCCCCTTCTCTGCTCTCTCTCTTGCTCGACCTGACTGAACTTGGGCTAGCCCCTTCCCCATCAGCCTCAGTTTCTTTACCTATAAAACGAGTGGGTTGGACAAGATGATCTCTGAGGTTCCTTTTGACCTCAAGTCTGTGACCCTATAGGAAGACCCAGTAATCGAAAGGAAAGCCTCCAGTTGCTGGGACTGAGGCATCCCCAACCTTGCTCCCCTATTGCATGGAGATTGCCTGAGGGCCTCTTTCTCCCTAACATGAAGGGTGCTCGGTGCTCTAGGCAACCGCAAGGGATCTTTCATGATGACTTGGCATCAGGCAGGGTAAATAGAGGCCAGGTTGTGGAAGATGCTGGTAGGTGGGCACAGTGGAGGAAGACCATGGTCAGCCACCTGCTCTCCCGAAATTCTACAATGGTAGATGTCATCATAGGATTAAATATTAGCCAATCCAGCCCCCTCATTTTACAGAGGGGGGAAACTGAGGCCCCAAGAGAGGAAGGGACTGGCCCAAAGTCACACAGCTGTTACTGACAGACCTGGGATTTGAAGCTAGCTCTCTTTGGCTTCCCAATCACAACCTTTGATTTCTGAACCCTCAGAGCAAGAGTTTGGGTGATTCTGGGTAGTTCCAGAAGCTGTCTTTGCCCCAGTGGGGGAGAAAGACAGGAAGAGGTTGTCTGGGTGCTCACTGCTCAGAGGTGGGTACAGTGGGGGAGGGGGGCTTTCTTCTGATCTTAGCTGTTCATTCTCTGCAGAGCTCCTTCCCCAGTCCAGCCCAGGCCCTGGCTCCTACAGCCCTGTTGCTATGGGAACGAGGAAGTGGGAAAGCAGGGAGTAACTGGAAGAAACATCAATTAGCCCCAAAAGAAAGCTGAGAAGGCGGCCTGGCCCTACCCCCGCTCCTCCCTGCTGCGCCAACCCACCTCAGTCCCCATGTTCTTCTGAGACAAGCAGGGATGGAGGGAGAAGCCCTTCTTTCTGCCCCGCAAACTTCTTCCTAGCTGGCCTTGGTCAAAGCAGCCAGAAGGGGACCTTGGACACCATTGAATACAATCTGAGCCTCCTACGACATACCTGACAAGCGATCATCCACCTTCTTCCTGAAGACCTCCAGCGATGGGGAACTCAGAGGTGGCCCCCATGCCTAGAAGGTGCTCCCCTCTTCATCTCCGACCCTCCACTGGAGGATCAACTCAGGCCTGACTGAGCCAACTGCTTCTAGGGGCTGCCTCTTCCTCCCTCCCAAAGTGCAGCATATTTTACTTGGCCTTTATTTTATATTGCCTTATTGATGTTGTTCCTCCTAGTAGAGCAGAAGCTCCTTGAGGACAGGGACTGTTTTGAGTTTGTCTTTGCATGCCCAGAGTCTAGTACAATGCTTGGCACATAATCAGTGCTTAATAAATGCTCAGTCTTCCTCTGAAGGTGGCCCAATTGCACTTTGGGACAGTTCTCATTGTGTTCCTGAGAAGAGGAGCATTGCTCTTCTTTGATGTTTCTTCATTGCTCCTGATTCTGCCCTCTGGGGCAAAGAAAAAGAAATTTCATCCCTCTTCTACATAACCACCCTTCAGAAAGCCAAAGACACTGGCCACCCCTGTTTCTCTTGTTCAGTTAGTCCATCAATCACATTGATTAGGCACCTACTATGGGCCAGGCACTGTGCTAAGTCCTGGGGCTACAGAGAGGCAAAAGACAGTCCCTGATCTCAAGGGGCTCATAGCCTAAAATAAATAGATTGTGAGCAAATCAATATGTACAAACAAGCTTTATACAGGACAAAGAGGCAGCAAAACAAGGAGGAAAGGCACTAGAATTTAGAAAGAATGGAAAAGGCTTTCTGTAGAAAATGAAATTTTAATTGGGACTTAAAGGAAGCCAGAGTAACCAAGATATGGAGAGGAGGAGGGGCCCCCTCCAGGCATGGAGGACAGCCAGAGAAAATGCCTGGGGTCAGGAGATGGAGTATCCTGTTTGTGGAACAGACAGGAGGCCAGTGTCACTGGATGAAAGAGTATGGGATGGGGAGGGTGTAAGAAGACTGCAAAGGGAGGAGGGTGCTAGGCCTTTGAATGCCAACCAGAGGATTCTATATTATTACATGTTATGTATTATTTGTTCAAACAAAACACCCCAAGTTTCTTCAAATGATTCCCCTCCAGCCTCCACCCTAGCTTCCTGTCTCCTCCCCATGCCTGTATCCCTCCTGTGGCTATGTCCTAGCCCATCAATTTCCTGCCTACAGTGTGACACATGGAACTCTTTGGCTGATAGGCCCTGCCACTACTCCCAACACCGCCTGCTTGAACCCAATTTCTATGCATACTTTCCTTCAGGGCACAGGAATTTGGAGGTCCTAATTTAATGTACTTATTCTCCAGGGTCCATAGTTCTTCCACCTGGGGCCCACCACATGCTTGAACAATAACCTTGTTAGCCTTGACACCCGAAGGCAGAACTTTTGGAGAGAGCCATTCACAGCTGTGCCAGGAAGCTTTTAGAAGGGGCAGCATTCCCGGGAAGGGTTGAAGTCCTACCTACCCAGTCAAGGAACCTGCAATTCCCTTGCTGGTTTGCTGCCTACTTCCTGGAGCCTGACTCCTTTCTCACTGCAAGGTCTCTGTATCCTCATCTGAAAAATGGGCACAGACATTCTCCTCAAAATCTGAAGACCTAAGACTTCTGATAAGCACCATTAATTGCAGGGGCAACAGGGGCCAACTGAGCATAGCCCTGTTCCCAGTCCTTCTTCAATTCATCCTCCATCCCTCTGTGAAATGGGGCTCTCCCGAAGTGCTGGTTAGACCATGAAGTTCCAAGAGCTGGCCAGGGCAAGGCCCTTCTAGTCTGCTTGCCTACAGTCCACCTTTCCAGTCTGATCACACCCCCTTGGCCCGCTAGCGAGACTGACTCGCTAACTGCCCCCTCCCTCCCCTAGCCCTTCCTTACCTCTCTTTCCTAGAGCTCAGAGTTGCATTCAAGGCAATTGCCAACTCTCCTCTTCATCCTTACCCACTGCCAGTCCTGGTAGCACCTGATCACTTCTGACTCAATAATTCAATAATGTGTGTCTCCCTCCATATTGCCTGCTGTGCTCAAACAACCAGCCCAGCCCAGCCTCCAAACACCTCAACACTACACCCAGAAACACTAGAACTACTTCTAGATGCCTCTCTGGGGACCCTCTTCTTATAGCTGCTTCTGCACCTGCCCTCCCCTCTGTGTGTTTTTCCTCCCACTCCCCCAGCCCTCAGCATTTTTTACTTTTCCTCCTTTCCTTTAAAAAGCTAGGAAAGCCCTTTGGAGGGAAACCCCAACCCCTGTCCTGAAAGAAGAAATGAGCTGGGGTTGACAATAGCAGAAGGTGCAGGCATTGAGGGGCAGGAGAAGGTAGTGGCCACTCTCACCAGAGGGCAGATGAGCTAGAGCCTCTCAGGTGGCAGATTACCTCTGGAAGAATCAGCTCCTGGCATGGGAATCACACCCTGAGATGGGTCTTTCCATAGCCCAGCAGAAATGCAGGTACACCCAACTGTGGCCAGTGGCCCTTGGTCCCACTGTGGTGAGAACAGCCACTTCCCCAATGGCAATGGCCCATGGTCCTCTACCTGTGCCCTCCCAATTGGGCTTCCTACCAGGCATGAGCTGGAGGCAGCAGTGGAGACAGGGGAAGGAACCATTTGCCTGCAGCATTGGGGGGGGGGCAGTGAGGTAAGGCTGCAGAAGTAAAAGGGTAAGTAAAAAAGGAGTCAGATGTCATGGAGAAGGAGAGGAATCTTTGCTCCAAGTTGGGTTTCCTTACCAGGGTTGGTGTCTGCCCTCCTTTCTTAGGGCCCTTCCTCCCAGGCAGCAGAGAGAAGTATGACTACTGTCAAGCCTGGGAGGGGAGGCCCCCCAGGCCAGGGATGGGAGACATGTCCCTACTGTAGATACTCAATGAAAACCACATTTCCCAGAGCAGGACACTCAGGTCTGGAAGGGCACAAGCAGGGGCAAGGAAGAACCACAGGATCACTCAAAATCTGCAGGATTCCTCACTGCGTCCCAAGGAAAGTTCCAAATCCTTTGCCTTGCATTCAAGGCCCCTCACAATCTCATATGTGCCCTATCATGTACTCTTTGTTCCTCCAATCCCAATGCCACCTCCCCTTCTCTGGAAAGCTGGTGCTAATGACCTCCCCCCATTTGACCTCCTAGAACAGTTTCGTCTATATCTTTCCAATACAGATTTGTAATACTGTCCATTATGGTTACTCTGAATGTGTCTACCAAATTATAAGCTCCCTGAGGGCAGGGACAATGTCTTATTTGAGCTTGAATTCTACCATATCCCCCAGAACTAAATCAATGTTTGCTGAATGAATGAATGAACTTCAAGGAAGGTGATTTTGAGTTCAACTTCAATTCCTTCTCCTTGCTTTCCTCCCACGTCACTGCATTTGGGCTCTAGTAAAATCTCTTATGAGCCAATATGAACCCAGTATCCAGGGGCTCACAGCCCCCTGCACTGGATGGACCTCCTGAAATTTGGAGAGAGCCTCAGCCCCAGGGTCCAAAGCCAGCACTAGGGACAGTTCCCCCCTCCCATAAGTATACACACACACACACACACACACAACAGGATCAAAGCTGTTGTGCTGACACAGTCACCCATGGCCAATGTGAGGTAAGATGCCCTCTGAGAGCTAGGTGAAACTAGGATTTTAAATGTTACCCAGTAAAAATAAACAAATAATGGATATTTATTTAGATAGCAAGAAACTAAGGAGCAGCTGTCAGGCTTCTCAGTTAAGAAGTAATCAAGTACAGCCTGGCCTAGGGAGCTGGAAAGCCTTGCCTTGGGCTCAGGCCCAGCCTCCCCCAGCTCCCCCCATTCTCGGCTGATCTACCTGGCCTTAGCCCAGAAGGCAGCAACTGGACAGACTCTGGATGAGCAGAGAGAGCTTGGTTAAATGATAAAGCAACAGGTCCTGAGTCCCTACTCAGGTGAGCTATGACATCAAGAGTGGCCTGGGAAGTGAGGATATGAGGAAGGGATGTGGAGAAGCTGCTGAGTGCCACATCAAAGGCTCTGGAGAGATCAAAGCCGCAGCGTGGAGCTCTTAGAAATCAGTAAACAACCTTTCTCTACTGGTGATCCAAGCTCAGGCCTGATCACCATTACAGGCCCACAGCATGCCTTCACCACACGTAGCCTTGGCCATCGGCAGCCCTGCTCTGGCCTACTGCAACGCCCTCGTTGGCGGACTCCAAATTTCTATTCTCTGCCTTCTCCATCCATCTGCTGCACAACTGCCCAAATCGTCTTCTTAAGCAAGTCATTCCTGTGCCCCAGAAGCCCCGGGGCCTCCTTAGAATGACCCAAAAACTAAAGCACAAATGCCTCCAGTTGGCATTCAATCCCTTCCCGATCTGGCTCTCCCTAGCACACATCATTCTCTCTCACATCCTCGGGATTTCAGCCAAACCAAGCTCCCGCCTCTTTTCCCCTCCCAATATTCCATCTCCTACCTCAGTGAGCTTGCACAGTTGTCCCTCATACCTCACTTCTGTCTCTACCCCAGGTCCTACCATAATAGTTTGCACATAGTAGGTATTTAATAAATGCGTGTTGATACAATGAATTGTATGGAGAGGGAAAGATTATTCTGTCCCAGAGGGAAGATGAAGCTCACCCAGAGCCCAGCCCAGGGTTGGGCATTCCTGCTGGCCAATTACCAGTTAGCGCTTTGACAGTATTCATTTCCTGAACGGGGGAAGCTCCAGGATATGGTCTTCACGCTCTCTAGTGTATCAACCCTGCCCCCTCACCTGTGGCAGAGTCTTAGAATTACATCAAACCTTGCTGTAACCTGAGCCAGGCAAGACTGAGGCTCTCAGGAGGCAGTCCTGTGACTGGTCTAAGGCCTCCTGGTTCTCAGGAGCATAGGAAACCTTCCCTGGTTCCTTTATGATTCAGAGGGTATTTAGAACAAGGGCACCAGGAATCTCATTTGGGGTATAAATCTGGAGTGATGCCCACTGGTTTCAAGAATGTGGTGCTTGTCTCTTGGTTTGGGGGGACTTTCTAGTGCTGTACCACTTCTCTGCTATACCTTGACCATTTATGGCTTTCCCTACTTCCCCCTCGGTAGACCCAAGTCCCCAGGGTGGTTGGTGATCACTTAGGTCTTAGAACAAATTCTACTACTTAGCCTCATTTCCATTTCTGAAAAGCATTCCTAGTCAAGTAGACCTGGAGAACAGGGTAGACACAGTATAGCTGCAGTTGGGCAAAGTATCTAGTGGAGACTCTCATGATATCCTTGAGGACCAGATGATGATATGGAGCCTGGATGATAGCCTGGTCTGCAGGACAGATTCAAAGAGTGGGGAGGCACATGGCCATGTCCTTGGCCTATTCAGGGCCACTGATGATTTCCATCAAGGATTTCCATGATGTGCAGGTGGCACATTTTATTTATTTATTTATTATACAGAGAGAGAGAGAGACAGAGGGAGAGACAGACACAGACAGAGACAGAGAGAGAAAGACAAAGAGAGAGACAGACAGACAGAGATAGAGACAGACAGAGAGACAGACAGACAGAAAGACAAAGAGAGAGACAAAGACAGAGAGACAAGCAGAGACACAGACAGACAGGGACAGAGACAGACAGACAAAGACAAAGAGAGAGACAGACACACACAAACAGAGACACAGACACAGACAGAGACAGAGACAGACAAAGACAAAGAGAGAGACAGACAGACAGAAAGAGAGAGACACAGACAGACAGAGACAGAGATAATGTGAATGAAGCAAGGCTGGGTGGTCTAATGTAACAAATTGGGATGCAAACGAAAAAAAAAAAAACAAAACCAAAGACCTAACCTTGCCAGGTTGTAATGATGAAGAGAAGGTACTAAGAGCTGGCTAAACATTAGTAGGCATGATTAGAGGTTAGTGGCATTGGAGGTCTTTATGCCCGGACAGTCTCGATGAGAATCCTTATTTCAGTGGGTCAGGATGCTCTTTGGGTTCTTTCCAACTTTGTGATTCTCAAGTCTGTGATTTGGCACCACTTTGGGCAATCTACATGAATCCACTTGAATTTATCTGAGGACACAGGGTAAATGTTTCAGATGGGATTTCCTGTGGGG
Source organism: Gymnobelideus leadbeateri (assembly GCA_011680675.1). Taxonomy (NCBI): domain Eukaryota; kingdom Metazoa; phylum Chordata; class Mammalia; order Diprotodontia; family Petauridae; genus Gymnobelideus; species Gymnobelideus leadbeateri. The sequence continues at coordinate 54,691 of WOXC01005008.1, forward strand.
GCTAAAAAGAATTCTCCTCTATTTCCACGCAAATGAAGTCTCCCACCACACTCATCACGTTATTTACCAAGTGCTGCAACATTCTTCCATCCCCCGTGATAACAGAAAAAAGCTTCATCCAAGCTGAAGGGGGTAAGGAATGGAGTCTTTGCCCTGGCCTCAGAGAACAACTCCACTACCAGTAACCTGGTATTAGATACAGCAGAGAAGGCATTCTGGACATGCCAGGACTTCGAGGAGGTCATCCACGAAGGGGATCACATAAACCAATATACCTAATTACCATGTTGAGTTTCTCATAGGAGCCACAAGACCTAATACAGCCCTTTGTCCAAAGAAGGATCCTGAGGCTGTTGGAAGGGTTGCTTTTTTGTCAAGTTCCCAGTATATCTGGGACCTCCCCCTCAATGTTTTGCAAGACAAAACTACTTACTCCAAATGAGACCATGGGAATGGGGGCAGAGTATGGCCTTGATCTCTCTTGAATGGGTGGCTAGGTTTGGCTTTGTGGGGTTTGTATCCAAGTAAACATCCTGGGGAACACTAAGCAGTATTGCTCCAAGGCTGACCAAATGTAGTTAGCACCTCATACTATTCTGGTTTTATTAGCAAGAGCCAAAGTCTCAAACCCATTCAGATACTTGGGCCCCCCCAGTTCCCTGAGGGACACTGAATTCTCTGGTCACAGCTGCCTCCCTTCCCCACCTCCCCAACGTCACCCCCATCTCTGCTTCCTCCCATTTCTCCTTCCTCCCTAGGATAATAAGGTAGTGATCAGAATGAGAATGAAAAGAAGGGAAGAAGAAGAGAAAAGAGGAAAAGAAGAAGAAATGTTTCACTTGGCACAGAGCCTGGAATATAGTGTGTATTTAAATGTTTATTGATTGACTAATATTAAGTCTGCACATACAGTGCTTTCAAGTTTTCAAAGTGCTTTTTATGCATTTTTATGCATGAATATCTGATCTTCACCACAACCTTGGAGGGTTAAGTTCTGCTTGTATTTTTCCCCATCAGGTGGATGAGAAAACTGAGGCTTAGAGGCATTCAGATGACTTAGTGTATGGTTAGAAAGTGGGATTCAAACTCAGGGCTCCCTACCTATAGGCCCCAAACTCTATCCACTAATCACAATGTCCTGTGCAACCTTCTCTGGACTTTATTCTGGGAGCTGTCTTATCCTAGACTCTCTGAGTAGGTGGGGCCCCCAGAGGCCACCTAGTCCATCCCTGATCTGTGCCAGAATCCTCCATAAAATCCCCTGGTCACCCAGACTCTGCTTAAAGACCCCTATTGATGGGGCAATTTGCTGTCTCCCAGGGCAGCTGGTTCTATTTTGGTGAGCTCAGGGGTTCAGGAAGATTTTCCCTCTTCGGAGCTGAAATTCCCTTCTCTCCAGCTCTCCCACTCCCCCACAGCTCTGGGTTTTACCCTCTGACACCAAGAAAAGGTCCATGTCTCCCACATGACAATCCTTCCAGTACTTTCCCCACAGCCTGCTTTAGCTCTCCACAGACCTGTCATTGAATGGTAGAGTTGGAAAAGACTTTTGAGCTCATACTTGCCCTCACTTGCCAGTGGAGGAGTTGGCATCTTGGTCTGTTCTCTCCTAAGGGCTTGCCTACAGAGCTTCGTTTCTTTGCTGGGGCCTCAGAAGGTATGATTGGCAAGGCAGTCTTCCTGGCACTTGGGAGCTGAGACCATTTGGCCCACTCCAGGCTTTGGTTCTCCCTAGGCAGAGACCCATATCTTCTGGGAACATTGCATGGCTCCTGCCCTCTTTTGCCCCATGCCCATCCATCATCCACCCCAGATGCTAGAGCCTTGGAAAAGGCCCCTCCCAGAGGGATCTATGGAGAGAGAACCTCCACACTGTTCCCAGCAGTTCAAAGGGAAAGAGTTTGGGACAAGCTGACAGTAGACATAGAAGTTGGTATCCCAGCCACCAATGGGCCATCCATTCACTGAACCTTTCCACAAGTCTACGGGCAGGAGGAGGGTGATATCTCTTGCAGCCCTAGTCTCACAGTGCTTCGAGAGGCTGAACCATTCACTTCACCAGAAAGGGAGCCCATTGGTCTCCCAACTCCAGCAGAAATATCTGATGTTCAAAGCCTTTACTTCCCTGATAATCTCTTGGGACAGTAGCCAAACCACCACTAGCCCAATGGCCACGAAAATGGAAGCAAGAACCCCAACGCAGCCAGCCTCCTTCATTCCAGTGCCTCCTTGGAAGCCTAAGAGGCTGGAGGGCATGAAGACATTACCCTCTTTCCTCTGCTCAACTAGCAAGTCTGGCACTGGCAGATGACTTCCAGAGCCACTTAGGACCAAGCAAAGAACACCCACAGCTAGCTGATTTTATATCTTCCCCTTACCTGAGTGGCCAACATAAGGGATCCCTTTGGATCCTCCAACAACTGGTCAATGCACTGGGGGCGACCACCAATTGCCTCAGTGAGGGCACAAGAGTTTTATTCACAAAGGACACCCCCTCCATCCACTGATTCTTCCATCCATCCATCCATCCATCCATCCATCCATCCATCCATCCGCTCATTTATTCATTCAAATAGCATTTGATAAGTGACTATTGTGGCAGACCTGGGGACTGAGACAAAGACAAAAATCAAACAGTCCCTGACCTCAAAGGTTTTGATAACTAGGGGACTACCAGAGGCAAACAGTGGGATCATTGCAGAGTGAAGCCAAACTGTATGGGATGCTAAGGAAGGTGGGGAGGGAGAGGATCAGGGATTTGGGTCAATGTTGGGTCAGCTGAGCCTGGAGGAAAACTAAAGACTCTGAGAGGTAGAGGTGAGGAGGAATGGAAAAAGATGGCCTGTACAAAGGCTCAGTGGTGGGAGATGGTTCCCTTTGCACATGACTTGTCTCCATCCATCCACATCAAGGTGTCTGCTGCTCTTTGACAGCATCTTTTAAGGTTGTGAGTGTGGGATACTGGGGCAGTTTCTAAACCCTTTAGAATCAACCCAGCCCTCTGCTTCTATTGCAGGCATTTGAGGATCTGTGAGTCAGACCCCGTGCCTTGGAGGGAACATTTTGCAGTGGGAAATCTTGGGAGATGTCCACTGGATTCTGGAAGACATGCAACCCCCCTCCCCCACCACACACATGGAAAGAACCAGAGAGAGCTTTAACTCAGAGTCCCTATCTTGACCTCTGACTCCACCCAAATCACAGCTTCCAGGATAATGGTTCTAGGCTAATGGCTAGCCCAGAGCTTGTCAGATTCATCCAGTCCACTTCCCTGCTTCCCCCTTCCAAGGTCAGCCCAGAGATCTCTTCTTTTGATGGAGGGGCTGACCATTCCTGCTTTCCTATGCCTTTGGGACCTCTAGTTGGTAAGGGCCACACTGGCCATGGGCAGCCCCTTGTTTGAGCCTCCTAAACTTTCTATCAGTATGACTTCAGATGTGCCCACTGTTCTCCCCAGCCACCTGTGCTGACCTAAGGGGAAGTATACTTCCAGTGGAAGGTTTAAAGGCTGCCACCCAGAGCAGGACTTGAACAGTGGCCACAAAAGGGAGCCATAACCTTTTTAGGTCCTGAAGACCTCTAGTACCAGCCTATTCAGGCATCAGAAGAGAAACTGTCCCAGAAGTCCCTAAGGCAGCCTGGCCCACTCCCCACCTCTATAGAGCCCTCTGTTCATTTACCAATCATTGAGCAAATTCTACTCTCATTCTAGGTGCACCGCTAGGTTCTGGGGATATGGAGACAAGCCCAAGACAGTCCCTGCTTTCAAGGAGCATGTCCTCCACACTGGCATCACCAGCTGAGTAGAAAGGTCTCTAATTCCAACTCCTATCAATGCAGAATTTCTACTTTTTGCTTCCTCAGGAGGGACAGCAGAGAGAGGACCATAGAGGCAGAGCAGGTGGGTTATAGGCAGAAGAAAACAAAGGGCAACAGCCCCAAGTCCTCCAAAGGGAGTTGCAGTAAAGAAAACCATGGCTAAGATGGCTGATGGTGTGTAAGATCACCCTATCTGCGGAGCTGTTGTTCTTGACAGAGAGGAAAGAAAAAGAGGGCTCTGTTGTGCAACAGTATGGCTGGGGGAGGGAGGCAAGAAGAGTTGGGCTCTCTCTGGGGAGGGAGGCTTTCCGGGGGGGGGGCGCTGGCTTTCCCTGAGGGGGTGGGATTTCCCTGGGGGGGTGGTTTTCGGGGGGGGGCGCTGGCTTTCCCTGAGGGGGTGGGCTTTCCCTGGGGGGGTGGTTTTCGGGGGGGCGCTGGCTTTCCCTGAGGGGGCGGGCTTTCCCTGTGGTTTTTATATCAGTGCGTCCCGGAGGAAGTTTGGTGCACCAGACTGGATTGTAAGCTGCTCAAGGTCTTGGGCACCAATAAGTTGTGTCACAGAGCCTGCTCCTTCATTTGTTCTCAGAAGAATGCCTGTATCAGAGGTCAGGGGAATCTCTAGTGAGCTTCCCCTGAGTCCTCCATCCAGCACCTTCCTGAAGGAAGTGCTTTCTACCTCTTTTCCAAGTTGCCTAAGCGCTCCCCTTCCGCTCAGGGCTCTAGCTTCATGTTCCCCATGTCTTACCAGTGCCAGGATTAGGGTTCCAGTTTGGTGATCCGCCCTCTGGTTGCTCTGCTCCCTTGGCTTGCTGAAGAGCTCGCTGCCTCATGGCTGTCTCCACTGACCATCCAGTGGTTCTGACCTCCCAGGCCCCTTGCTCCATTGACAGGTGGCTCCTTCTTTTTTGCTTTTATAGAATCTCAAAGTTGAATAAGACTTCAGAGACCATGGAGACTCACCTGGACCTTCTACCACAATGACCACCAGACTCCCCAGATCAGGTGATCCATAACTGCAGGTGGGGGCGAGCAAAGGGCTGGGGCAATGCTGATCGAGAGACGACTGGAGAGGAACAGTAATAGCAGTAGCTCATGTTTATATAGCGCTTTACATCTGTAATCTTATCAGTTCCTCACAACAACCCTGTGAGGTAGGCACTATTATCCTCATTGTACAAAGAGGAGTCTGAGACTCAGCAAGGTTGGCTCTTGCCCAAGGGCAGATGACTGAAGTGTCTGAGGCAGGATGTGAACACAGCGCTTCTGGATTCCAAGTCCAATCCTCCATTCACTAAGCCATGTGAGATGAACCAAGGGCAGGTGCCAGGTAGCAGAGGGAAGCTGGGAACATTCACTGACAGTGGGCTGGGCTCTGGAACTGACTTGCCTACCCACTAGCCTGCTTCACATGCCTCTTCTGGGTCTAAAGATCCCTCTGGCAGGAACTGTATACTTGACCCTCATGGGCTAGGACCTCCGTCGCTGTCCAGGGAAAAATGCCACTGGGTACTGAAGAGGGGGAGTTCTGCAGTTAGCAGGCACAAGTGGCTTCATCTCAGAGGCACAGCTCTGTGACACTCTGTCTTTCCTGCACAGAAGCCATTCCCTAGCATTACTGCGGAGGCTCATGCTGTGGCAAATCAGCCCTTGTTGGTACAGGCAGGTGAGGGAAGCACGCTGAAGGTGGTTAGCAGACTCAAGAATCCTTCACTTTGCTCCTCCCCATGGCCCCTTACTTCCTTGACACTGTTTCCTGCTCAATGAAACTCTTTCAGCACCCCATCTCTCAGGATACCTGTTGAGCACTGGCTGATCTGACCTGGGTTTCACATCCCTCCCATCCCATTGTGCCCCCCAAGCAGCTGAACAGCCCTGGGGCCACAGGGGGTGGGGTGGGGGGTTTCCAGCTGGGCTGGCTGGCCCCAATGCTTTGACCTAGAAAGAGCTGTAGGTTGGGAGCATGCCATGGCATGGCCCCTGATGGACTGGCCTTTTGTGCAGGTCCCTTACAGGGACCTTGGCAGGTTTTTTCTCATGTGGCCCTTGTGAAGGTAAGTCCCCACCCATCCCCTTTAACTCTCAGTTTTTATGCTACAGACCTCAACCTCTGGATTTCCAACCCTACTTACTCACAAGGTATGGCCAGGACATGGGAGGCAGAGGCCCTGGATTTGAATCCTGATTTTGCTCCTGATTCAGTGCATTGCCTTAAACAAATCCCTCCCTGTCTGGCCTCAGATGCACTGAAGAAGAAACAGGCCTGAAGCTGACCACTAAGGTATGTCTGTGCCCAGGATGCTCTGTGGAAGCTTCTGAGCTACAGCCTTTGACTCAAAGTGCCCTGGAGAGCTACATCAGTGTGGAGCCAGACGGCCTGGCCAACACAGGGCTTCCAAGGCAGCTGCTAAGATTGCTCCCGCTGCCTGGAGGCAGTGGCCATCTGTGGACAGGCCCTGGGCTCTCTGGGCAGGCTCATGTGCTGACACCATCTGTCAGTCTTGCTCACCCGGCATCAAGCTGGGGTACAAGGCCCAGTGTAAGAAGTCCCAGCTGGAAGGCCACTTTGCAGTCTTGGGGCATTGCCATGGCCACCCTAGGCAGGAGGGGTGGCTCTTGGGAACTAAGCTAAGTGCTAAGTAGGCTCCTGAGCACTCCACCCTCCAGCCTATGCATCACATGGGGTATGTGAAGCAATGACTGTGGCTTGTCACACCCCCAGCACCGAAGTGCCCCATCTAGGCTAGACAAGCTGCAGGGTTTGCTGCTTGTGCACAACAATCTTCTGCTCCCAAATGTAAGAAATTCAAGAGAACGGTAGTCTGGCCATCAGAGAGGAGGAGAACAGAGGTCAGCAGCCCTTCTGACCACAGGGAAGTGAAGCTGAGGATGCTTTAGGTCCTTCCCCCAAATTGGGTATGTGGGGGGGGGGGCTGGAGCCTAGGCAAAAACTGCTCTCCAAGTCTCTGGGGGGACGAGAGCCACTGTTACACAATTCTTGAAACTCAAACAGCACTAGCACAGGGGCCTCTGAGACTATGTGCTGGGGTAGGGGAAAGGTGAGCCCAAGGGGCAGGGTCACCCCAGGCCTGGTCAGGCCCAGCCCCAGGTCAAGTCTACATTCCATATGGGGCCACAACCCACAGTTTAAGAAGCATTGCAGGAGTTGTGAGTCCTCCTACCCCTTCTCCCCTCCCTCCTCCTGCCTTCTTTCCCCTCCTTCCTCCTGCCTCCTCTCCCCTTTGTCCTTCTGCCTCCTCTCCCCTCCCTCCTCCTGCCCCTCTCCATTCCTCCTGCCTCTTCTCTCCCTCTACCTGCCTCCTTCCTCCTCTCCCTTCCTACCCCCTCTCCCCTCCTTCCTCTGGCCTTCTCTCCCCTCCCTCCTACTGCCTTCTCTCCCCTTCCCTCCTCCTGCCTCCTCTCTCTTCCTCCTGCCTCCTTTCCCTTCCTGCATCCTCTCCCCTATGTCCTTCTGCCTCCTCTCCTCTCCCTTTACCAACTCCTCTCCCCTCCCTCCTCCTGCCCCTCTCCCTTCCTCCTGCCTCTTCTCCTCTCCCTCTACCTGTCTCCTTCCTCCTCTCCCTTCCTACCCCCTCTCCCCTCCCTCTACCAACTCCTCTTCCCTCCCTCCTTCTGCCTCCTCTCCTTTCTTCCTGCATCCTCTCCTCTTCTCCTGCCTCCCCTCCTTTCTTCCTACCTCCTCTCCCTTCCTTTCTTCTGCCTCTTCTCCCATCCCTTCTCCTGCCTCCTCTCCCCTCTGTCCTTCTGCCTTTTTCTTCTAACCTTTACTCAGATGAATGTCAGAAAGGTACATTGGTCTGGGGAACCATCAGACAGGCAAAAAGGTCCCTCAGAGGAAAGCTAGTTCTATCCCTACATCAATTCATTCCAACAACTATTTATTGAGTGCATTGGTGTGCTGAGCACTCCAGATACTAAGATATGAGGGAAGCAGAGTCCTTTGCCCTGAAGGCACTTGCAGTCTGCTGGGGGGCACTGCAAAAACTCACTCCAATTTGAGGAGAGAAAGCCCTCACCAACTAGGGGGAATAGCACAGCTCCCTGTGGAGGGTGCCACATGAGCTGAACAGAAAGAAGGAGCTGAGAAGAATAAGAAGGAAGGTCATCGGGGCGTGAGTGTGGGACCCAACACCTGTGGGACCGTTCAGAGCCAGGAGGCAGAGGGGCCCATGGCAAGGGAGCAGCAAGAAGCGCAGTTTGGCCATGAACGTAGGAGGGAACCAGACTATGAATGGAGTGAAATGCACGCTGAGCAGTTTATAATTGACCCCAGAAGCAGTAGGGATCCACCAACCATCCTTGAGAAGGGGAGTGGCAGTCGGACTGTGCTTTTGGCAGCTCTGAGGAAGAGAGGGAGCAGGGAGAGCACTTAGGAGGCCCCTGCAATAGTCCTGGAGGCATGATTCGAGCCTGGGCTGTATGAGCAGAAGGAGAAGGCCAGGAGCCCTGTAGATGTGGAAAGGTTAGGACCTGGCAAGTGATGAGACACTGGCAGGAGGAAGGGGAGACAGGTACAAATGGAGGTGATTCTCTGGCTAGGAACAGGGCGCTGGGGAATGAGGGTGAGGCCCAGAATGGGGGCTTGGAGGAAAGGCCAGTTTGGAGAGGAAGATAATGTGCTATTTGGGGACAGCCAAGTGGAGCTGTCCAACACCAGAACTTGGGAAAGCAATAGGAACTGGATGCATATATTGATCTGGAACTCATCTACATGACTAAGACACAGCTGAACCCATTTGATCTGATGAAATCACCAAGTCAATGTAGAGAGAAGAGAAGAGGATCCAGGGGTCTTGTGGGATACTGGTGATTAGGAAGTGGACTAGGAACGATAATCCAGGAAAAGAGACTAAGGAGCAGCCAGACAGGTAGGAGGAAGAGTTGGGGGGGGGAAGAGGGAGAGAGATAGTGGAAGGAGAGAGGGGATAAAGGGAGTGAGAGAAAGACACACAGGGAGGAGAGGGGAGAGAGAGATGGAGAAAAAGAAAGAGGATAGAGACAGAGGAGCAGCAAAGCAAAAGAGAGGAGAGACAGAGAGAGGGTGGAGAGAGAGACACAGAGGAAAGAGACAGAGAGAGGAAAGAAAGGGAGACTGAGAAAAGAGATAGAAACAGAGAAGAGAGACAGAAAGAGAGGAGAGAGAAAGGAGAGAGGGGGAGAAGGAGAGAAACTGAGAGACAGACAGAGAGAAAGAGACATGCAAAAAGGAAAGAGGCAGAGAGAGTGAAAGAGCTAAAGAGAAAGAAGGAGAGAAGAGGCAGAGAAAGAGAGGGAAAGAAAAAAGAGAGAGAGAAGAGAGAGGGGGAGACAGACAGAGACACACAAGAGGAAAGAGACAGAGAAAGGAGAAAGACAGAGAAGAGAGAAAAAAGGGAGAAAAAATTTTAAAAAGGAAAAAATGGACAGAGACAGAAAGGAGAGAAAGAGAGAGAAAAAGAAACAGGCATACAGAAAGAGGAAAAAGACAGAGGAGAGAGAGCAGAAGGGGAGAGAGAGAGAGACAGAAAGAGGGAAGACACCAAGAGAGTAGAGAGATAGGAGAAAGGAGAGAGGGGGGAGAGACAGAGAGAGGAGACAGAGAGAGGAGAGAGACACACAAAAAGGAAAGAGAGAAAGAGCAAAAAAGAGAGAGCTAAAAAGAAAAAAGAGGGGAGGGAGAGGGAGAGAGAGAGAGAGAGGGAGGGAGGGAGAAGGAAGAGAGGGAGAGGGAGTGAGTGAGAGAGGGAGAGAGAGAGAAGGAGGGAGTGAGAGAGATGGAGTAAGAAAGGGCGGGAGGGAGGGAAAGAGAGAGGGAGGAGGAAGAGAGGGGGAGAGAGAGAGAGAGATGAAGGGACAGGGGGGAGAGAAGGGGGGAGAGAGAGAGAAGGAGAGAGAGAGAGAGAGAGAGAGAGAGAGAGAGAGAGAGAGAGAGAGAGAGAGAGAGAGAGAATGGCACAAAAAGGGAGAAGGGGAGGAAAGAGTTTGTAGGCAGAGGGATTAGTCAACAATGTCAAAAGCTACAGAAAGGTCCATAAGGAATGAGGGCTAATAAAATGCCATCAAATTTAGCAACTAAGACATCTGTTGCTAATCTTGGAAAGAGCAGTTTAAGTGCTAGGCTCAGAAGTCAGATGGCAAGGGACTGAAAAGTGAGTGGGGATGTGAGCAAGTGGAAGCAATAAGGCCAGATTTTTGTTTTGTTTCATTTTGTTTTCCGGGAGTTTGACTGGGAAAGGGGCAAGCACAAAGGATCATTGAGAGACAGCTGTGGCAAAGTGCAGGTTTTTCTCAGACAAGGGCCATGCAAGCATAGTTGCAGGTCGGGGGGGCGGTAAGACAGGAGTCAATACACTTCTGTAAGAGAAGTTAGGGTGTGATGGGGGAGGATACTGGAAGGAGATGGGCCAGAGAGTACACATAGAGCATTGGCCTGGTAATGGAGAAGGGTCTCCTCCAGGCAGCCCCTTCCTCTTTGGGACACTTCGAATTTGTAAGAAGTGTTTCCTTGGAACAAGATCATGTCCATTTCTGTCCCTAGAGCTTTTAGCTAATTGCTTCTAATCTTGCTTTCTGGGGTCCAATAGAACACGTCTAATCCCTTAACCTCTCTGAGACTTGGTTTTCCAATCTGGAAAATGGAGATAAAAACACCTGGCCTCCATCCAAGAGCCGTTGTGAGGCCCAAAGATGATGGCTATGCAAGCACTTTGGAACCCTCTGGTGTTCTAGAAGTATAAAGGACTAATCAATTATCTCCAGTGCCCTAGTAGGTCCATAAACAGCATCTCTCCTTGAGCCTATAAGTAAGTACCCTGTAGTTCTGCTCCCACACCTCTCCCTGCTGGTATTGGGTTGTCATTCCAAGTTTCATTCGCCACCCTGAAAATAATGGCTTAGGAGGGAGGAGACCAAGCTGAGCTGTCATCTTGCCCCTACTGGAAAGGTTACCTCTGAGATGGGAGTGTGGGATAGGAAGAGGCCCCAGGCATGGTAAGACGTGGAGAAAAACTGTCTCCCTGATGCTAGAGGAAGTTGGAAGTCGGAGAGGTGACAGGAGCAAGTCAAAGGTTCCACTCTAGCAGCTCCCCATGTGCAGCTTGCTTTCTGGAGTCCTGGAGCCCCACTCCTTCCCTTCCCTTTTCCTCATGTGGGAAGCCCAGGAGGATGACCAAGTGTGGAGGGAAGAGGTGTGTCAGTAGAGGCCACTGGGTAATCTCACTCACTATAGGCTATTTTCTCCAAAGCTAGCCCCTTGGAGAGAACGCCCCTATTTTCTCCAAAGCCCCTTCCAGCACCATTTGCTGGAAGAAACCTGAACCATAGCTGCATACAGTTTGGGGAAATAGGATGTCCTCCTAGGCTGGCAAGAGCCTCAGGGTAAGGGAGGCCCACTGCAGAGTTCTGCTTATTGGTGCCTTGAAGCCTGTAGTGCAGCAAAAGGCTGATGGACAAGAGAACAGGGGTTAATCTCTGCAGGAAGCTGGCTTTGAAATTCTAATCAGAACACACACTCCTTGTGCCCCGAAGGCATAGTGCCAGGGCACTGCCACAGAGAAGAGGGGGTTTGAAATCCCAGAGTCTCTAGAGGGAGGGAGCCTCTTCCTACATCGTCCCCTACAAGTGGTCAGCCAGTCTCTGTTCAAAGCTGTCTAGGAATGAAGGAGTTATCCTCACATCAAGCTAAAATCTTGGCCTCTCCCATCACTACTTATTGCTCCTGGTTCTGCCCTCTGGGGCCAAGCAGAACAAAACTAAGCCCCTGTCCAGAGTACTGGCCCTTCAGATTCCCTGAAAGCTCACGATGTCTCTTCTCTTCTGGCTAGGCATTCTCAGCTCCTTCCATGGATGCTCCTGTGGCACAGTTTCTAGTCTTCATAGCCATTCTGCTTGCCCTCCTTGGAATGTCCCCCAGTTTGTCAATGTCCTTCCTAAAATGTGGCACCCAGATCTTAAAACAATTCACATTCCAGATGGGGCATGACCAGAGCAGAGCCCTTGCTCAGTGAGTCTAGACTAGGCTGCTACACAAGCCCCAGCCTATCTTGACTCTTCGAATTGCTGGGGGTGTTTTGCTCCAAGTCATGGAATCCTGCTCAGGGAGAGCGGGAGGCAGAAGGCCTCTATGGCCTAAGGCACATGCCATAACGCTGGGCCCAGCTTCCCTGTCTTGGGGCTCCAGGTGGCAGATCTGCTCTGTTCCTTCTCTGACCCTAGCCTATCAGGGAAGAAGGACTGAAGCTAACTTTCCCCAAGGTTTCCTTCCCGTTCCTCCAAGTGTTGAAGCCACCTAGCCTCCTCTGTCCATCAAGCATTCAAGGTCTGGAGCAGGAATGAGACTGAGGATTGAGGGAAGGGCTCTGGACCTGGAAGTGCTGCCAGGGGGCAATATCAGGGCCCCAGATGGAGAGCCATGAAGCTGCCTCGCAAGTTAGAGTACAGAGAAAATATAGTGGCCTCCAGATGAAACATCAAATAAGACAGTGTCACAGGGCTGAAGACAGCTATGGAAGGTCAAGGCCATAGAATGGCTGTAGTGGGGGGAGGCCCCTTGGGGCGGGGGGGAGGGGGAGGGGGAAGAGGGGGCGGGGCAGGCAGTAGGAGATCCAGGATTTGGCTAAGTCTCCTTTCTGCTTTAAGAAAGGAAACAAGTATCACATAGAGAAGAGGTCAAAGTTAGTCCTAAATTAGTAGGTGTCACAGGCATCAGTGAGGACAGGTATGATTGGTAGGGCCTGAAACAAGAATAGAAGGGAGAAGGCAAAAGGGCTTCAGAAGCGCTAAGCATGGCTGGGTCTCAGGGATCCTGTCACTTAAGTAGGAAGCACCAGGCTTGATTGGCATTGGAGAAAAAGCTTCCTGGCCTCAGGGCTGACTGTATTCTTATCCTCCAGAGACCCAGAGAGAGGTTATGGGGTCTCCCAGGGTAACTAGGAGAGGAAGAGACAGAGGTTGAGTCTGAGGATGAACACTTGAAATCAGCCTGAAGGCTGATTACCAACCCCCAGGGATTTGCATCTTTGAGTTTTGAAGTGGGTTAGGTCCTGTGTCTATCATGAGGTGGGTGGGGGGCGGCAGGAGAGAGGAGGGGACTTCTGCTGAGCACCTCTCATCTCTCCATCTTTAATCACACTTGCAGGAGAAAGGCAGCAAAAGGGGAGGGAGAATCAAAGAAGAGGAAAGCAAGTGAGACAGCAGGAACTTTGGGGGGAAGTGGGAATTTGGAGCTGGAGAGCAGATGAACAGAAGCTCATCCATCTCCCATCTGGGAGTACAGGTAGGACTCAATTAGTGTTAATAATGAATCCCTTGAAATGGCTGCATGTAGTTGAATTTGAACTAGCTGAAGTTATAATTATGAAAATATGGTAATTGGTTCCAGCCCAGTGGAAATATGCAACGTGAATTCCATCAATGTGACCAATTCCATAGGCTTCTTTACTGGTGTCAATAGAGATATACCTGTGCTCGGCCCCCTCCCCAAGTACTCCACATTGTCCTGCCATCTCCACCCATGCTTCAAGGTCCAGCTTTTCCAGGAGACCCACAGTCCCCATCGAGCAGCAAACCCCTCTCATTCAGGATCACTTTCGTTTGTATCAGATTTATTTGTATACATGGCTCATCTCCTCTACCAGACTCTAAGCTCCTAGAGATCCTGGGCCCTGTCTTATTTATTCTTGTATGATACCTTCCACCTCCCTTCATGCCTGCTCCGTCTTCTATACATAACAGCTGCTCAATAAATGTTTGTTCATGGAATGAATTCTGGGGTTTGATTTTTAAAAAAATCAATGCTGTGGGCTTGGGGGCAGAGGACCCATTTCTCTGCCTGGCTAGCTATGTGGCTTTGTCTCTAGAATACATCATTAGTATATGAAATATTCTGACATGGTCTGTGGTTGTGTGCCAGTGGCTGACACCAAAGATATGTCCCTCTTCCTCTTTGGGACAAATTCTCCCTCCCTCTCCCCCCCAGCCCCCCCACAGTGCTTCTGTCTGTACCTGTATGGATGGCACTGTGGGTGTGGGCGTGTCTGTCTTTTCTGTGACATTTTGTCTGCTTCTGTGACACTTTTGGAGGGGTGTGTGTGTGTGTGTGTGTGTGTGTGTGTGTGTGTGCGCGCTCGCGCTCGCGTACCAGTCTCCAGATCTGGAGGTCTCTCTGTAACATTGCCTGGAAGGGAGGGGGTCAGTTTCTCTAGGTGGCTGTGTGCCTTTAAGGGGTTGCGTTTCTCATTTGATAGTGTGAGTGAGGCGGTGAGTCAGCTGAGGCTGAAGGAGGAGGGAGGGAGAGTAACTAGAAAAAGGAAAGTCAGGAGAAAAGACCTCTCCCCAACCCCAATATCCCCTCCGTCCTCCTGCCCCAGAACTGTTAGAACGTCTATTGGGTGGTACATTAGATCCATGGAGTCTTGGAGAAGAAAGTACTTTCTAACAACAAATTCAAACTAGGAGGAACCCATTCAGCTCCCCATGCTCAAGGAGGAGGGAAGAACTCCCATCTCCCCTGGACTCCTTGTCCGCCCTCATTACCTAAGCCTGTGACTGTCCCCTCCCTCCCCCTCCTTCCTGCCAAAGATTCGAGCAGCTCAATAGATCCATATTCAGCTCCCATCCCCCATCATCCTCTTGCTGTCCAGGCTCAGTCTGCCACGGCTCTGTCTCCCGGAGTATATAGTTGAATTCATCCCAGAAGCTCAGCTCAGATCAGCCCCTTTCTCCAACTCTGTGATTCCTCTTTCCCTCTACTCTGACCTCAACTTGGGGGGATCTGAGGGAGGGAGATTTTTAATACGTAGAGCTGGAGGAGACCAGGTAGACTCTGCCCCCAACCACTTTCTTCTGAGAGAAGCCCGACAGAAAGATCATGCAGCCCCCAAATGTGAGGGGAGGGGGGAAATCTCAGCCAATATCCTTTTGAGCCACTGAGGAGCCTGACCTGCCCATTTATGTCCAACCCAGGCCTCCCAGGCCTTCCAGGTCGCCAGTGGCCATGCCTTCTGAGTAAGTCTGTCCCCATCCCTCCCCAGAGCCCTGTTCTTGTCCTTCAGCTGCAAGAAAGGGGAAGGAGTCAGAATGGCAAGTAGTCAGGCTCCCATCTGGATACATCTTAGCTCCTCCAGGAAGACCCTACTGAAATCAGGAGGCAGGGCTGGCTGGGAGATGAGAATGACAAGAGACCCGGCCCAAGGGCCCTCTAGGCCCCCACTTCGATCGGCCCGCTCCCTTGCACCTCGAAATCGCCGGGCACAGCTGCCAAGGGCTCAGGGATCCTGTTGTTCCCTACAGGCTTGTCTTCACATCTAGGAACTCCAAGCACAGGAGAAGAAACCCTAAGACAGAGAGAGCAAGTCCCGAGATGGCTCCTGGAGCATCGGCAAGGGCCCTGGCCTCCTTCGAGTCCAAAGAGCCGCCTTCAGATCCCAGCTCTGGCCCTTTCTAGTGGAGTGACCCCGACTAAATCACTGAACCTCGAAGCGTCTCTATTTATCTGAGGGATGGCGGGTGACCTAATGCCTAGAGATCTAACACGGCGGGAGGAAGGGGGGGAAGGGGATCGACGCCTGCTTGGGGGTAGGGGACAGTGGCGGCGGCGGGGGAGCAGCGGCGGGCTGACAACCTCACTCTGCTGCTGCTGCTGCTGCTACGGCAGCCCGCCGTCCATGGGAGGCCGGCAACTCAGCTCCCAGGGGCCCCGCCCCTCATCCCCTGCCCCTACCTTACAGTCTCCTATGCAGGACCGGACGGAATACTCCTCGGCTTGCAAGTATTTCTGCAGCAAGCAGTCAAACTCGTCGTATTTTTCCTGAGCGTGTTCGTCCAGCCGCTGGTACAACTGGACACAGCTTAAACACGCCTCCCAGGCCCCGGGCCCCGTGGCCAGCAGGTCCGCCAGCAGGGCGTCCAGGCTGCAGTCCAGGCTGTCCTGGTGGGCCATGCCCAGCAGCAGGTCCGCCACCGAGTAGGAGTCACAAAAGGCCAGGGTGTAGTTCCGAAAGTGGCCTTGCAGCAAGTTCCTTTGGGAGGCGGGGGGCCTGCCCGAGGTGGGCGAAGGCGAGATGAGGGGCCTCAGGGGCGTAGCGCCCACGAGTCTCTGCAGAGCCTGAGGCTCCAGACAGGCCGCTTCGGGCCCAGAAGGGCCCCTGCCGCCGCTGTTGCCCCAGTGGCCCCTACTGCGGCCGCCGCTGCTGGCCCCGTCGATGCTGCCGGCACGGCCGCCGCCGCCGCCGCCGCCGCCGCCGCTGCTGCTGGCCCCGTCGAGGCTGCTGCTCCGGCCGCCGCCGTTGCTGCCCCCGTCGAAGCTGCTGCCACAGCCTGGCCCGGGAGCCGCGGCGGCCTGGGTCACATTGCCCAGGAGAGAGCCGCAGCTGCCCCCCGGGGGCGGTGGAGGCAGTGGCGGCGGCAGCAGCAGCAGCATGGCCGCGGGAGGTTCGGCCTCGGGCCGGGGCTGGGGCTCTGGGCCCGCGGCCCCCCAGGGCAGCCTCACTGACCCGCTCCTCTCCTTGGCCCGCAGGCGGCCGCCGGCGCACAGCCACAGACGGTCAGAGAGCAGCACCGTAAAGAAGAGCAGCGAAGCCAGGGACAGGCGCCATCGTTGCGCCCGCTCTGAGTCAGCCCACGGCTTGTCGCCGCTCGTGGCCCCCCGAGGGGACCGGGGAGCCCAGCAGCAGCAGCCGCAGCCACAGCAGCAGCAGCAGCAGCTGGAACAACTGTAGCAGCAGCAGCAGTAGCAGCGGCAACAGCAGCACAGCGTGAGCGCAGCGGCATCTCTCCGGGGCCACGTCCACGCACCCCTGATCATATTTCAGGGGGTTCGGGGAACCTACAGGCGAGAGGACGGGCGGGCCGACTGACCCGAGGGATGGAACCCGCGGGTAGACCGACGGGCAGGCGGGAGGGCGCTTCCCTGCGCCCGGCTCGGCTAGGCGGCCCTCCACGCTCCTCCTACTGTAGCCGTCCGGGCGGGCTCTACCTGGGCGGCTGCATGCCTGGGAGACACCAGGCCGGACAGGGCCGGGCCCCTTTTGAACCCGAGTCGTGGGGTGGGTCGCCTGGGCCCCCAAGCCCGGTCCCCGCACCCCTCGCGCCCCGCTAGGCGCTGTCCCCGGCCCGGGCGGGGACCCACGGGGGGTACCCCGGCGACAGTCGCCGCCGCAGCCCCGAGCTCCTCATGCTGTCCGTCCGGCCCCGGCCCTGGCCCCGGCCCCAGCCCCGGCTCCCACTCTGGCCCCGGTTCCGGTTCCTCTCGGGCTCCCCGCTCGGGCCCCGACTCCCGTCCGGCCCAGCTCGGCTTAGCACTCCGCGGGCCCGGCCGCCGGCATCGCCAGCTACCTGGCTCAATCTGGCCGTGCCCCTGTCCGAGCCTGGCCCCGGCCCCGGTCGCCCCCCGCGCTCCCGGGCTGCCTGCGCCTCCCAATCAGTTTTCCGGCTCCGGCGGCTGCTCTCCGGCTCCGGCGGCTGCTCCCTGGCTCCGGCTGCTGTTCTCCGGCTCTGGCTGCTTCTCTCCGGGCTCCCCTCCTTACTCCCTCCGGGCCGAGCGCGCGGCTTCAGGGCGTCTGTCCCCACTGCTTGCGGTGCGCGCCGCTCTGGCTCCGGCTCCGGCCGCTGCCGCCGAGCGGGACGGCCCCGTGGCGCGCGCTGGCCATCCCCGCTCAGTCTGTCGCCATCTTCCGCTGTGCGGAGAACACCTTGAGAACCCCGGGGAGGGGGGAGGAAAGGGAGGCGGGGAGAGAGAGGGGCAGCAAATCGAGAGAGGGGGGAGGGGGCCCCGAATGCGCCTGCGCCAGTCTCTTTCCACCTCCCCCCCTTCTCCCCTCCCCCCTCCCCCAGTCCCATCCCCACCCCCTCTCCGCTGCAGCCTGTACTCCTTGGTGGCGGGGACGCTTCCAGCCCTCCCTTAGCTGCATTCACTTCTGCGCCTCGGTGCATCCTCCCGCCTCCTACACCCTTCCCCCGCTGCCCTAGGAGCAACCCCCCATCCACACCCCGGCTCTCCCAGGTCCAAATCCTCGCCTCTGCCCCTTTCCCCAACCCGGGCTTCCTCCCCAGTCTTTTGGAGAGGGTGGCGGGAGATCCCTAGCATTTTGATCTTTCCTCCCGGGGCCCGGCCCTTAAGGGACTTTGGACTCCGTGCTCCGCCCCACCTGCCCTGGGCCCTGTCAGGGCCGCGGCCGCCACAGTCGCCACCACAACCACCACGGCAGCCTCCCTCAGTGCCCAGCCCAGCTAGGGCCGGAGTGTGGTGCTGAAGGACAGCTCCCAGCGGGGCTTCTGACCAGGGCGGGACTTGCGAAAACTCAGGAGGGGGCAGCCCGTGCTGGGGGAGGCTGGTTCTGTCCTTGACTTGCTGGTTCCGTTCTGCCGCGCCCAGTTTCCTAGATACCCCCGAAGGACTTTGGGATGGAAGCTATCCGAAAGAGAGACAGCCGACTTGTAGGAGGTGGCTCCCGAAGTTCCTCCGAGTGCCCCCTCGCCTCCTGTCCTCTCCCCCACCCCCACTCCAGCCCCTCCAGGAAGGTTTCTGTTACTGTAGAGACTGAGGGCAGAGTATGGGGAAGCCATATAACCGCCCCCACACTAAAGCGTCGGTAACCAGAACGACTCTCCAGAGGTTCTCCAGACCCAAGTTCTAACAAGTCGCATCTACTTTTCCCTGTTCTCCTTTCCCTGATGCTTCTACATTCTAATTATAAGCATTAACACACTTCTATTAAGTGTCTACTACACGAACACTATCGTGCGAGATGGTAACAATTCAAAGAGGAAAAAGCCAAAATCTTTGTTCTCAAGAGCTGCCGTTCCAACTGGGGAAACAGGAAGCATCCAGGAACACACACACACACACACACACACACACACATACATATATACATACATACATACATAATGCATGCATGCATGCATGAAGCACGAATGCTGGGCCGTCCTGACTAGGGGAGGCTCAGAGAATAGCATTCTAGGTCAGTATGTGGAGAAAGATCTGAGCTCCGGAGGGAAAGCTCCATGGAGAAGATGTCTTTGAACGTGTCCTTTACTAATGATAACAACTGATATTTCGAAGTGCCAAGTACTTCCGATCCAGTCTCATGGGGTTCTTACACAAGCCGTGAGAGATCTGTAGGGAAGAAGTTCTGATCATCTGGTAGAAATGAGGAAAGTGAGGTGTCTTATCCCAAGTCGAATAGCCACTAAGTCAGTCAGTGGATAAACGTTTATTAATGGCCCAACGGGTACCAGAAACTGGGCTAAATGCTGAGAATACATATAAAAGGACAATCCCTGCCCTCAAGGAATTTCTAATCTAACGGAGGAAGACAATTCCGAAAAGGAAACTTAAAAGGGGGTGGGAGGAGAGGGAGGGAGAGAAGGAAGGGACTGGGTGCAGGATCGGGGACAGCCAGGTGGGAAAAGAAGAGAGAGCTGGCCTGGTCGACCTCCTCAAGTGGAGGGTCTCAAGGGAGCTTTGGCCATTTCCCACCCTCCAAATAATAGGAAGGGTGAGGCCCTAGGGGCAGAGGGTACCGAGGAGGTGTGTTCCAAGGCTGAAGTGATTTTCCAGAATGAAGAGGTTCTTGGGTTACTGTATTTGCCATTATAACCTTCGACAGGAAGTGTATGACTTAGGTCCAGAGGACAGGAAGGGGGCCGGGGGGGGGTTGTGATTCTAGCAAAGACAGCAAGCCGGTGAATGGCCTGGTGGGGACAGGGCACTTGGGGAGAAGGTCAGATTTGCTGGAACAGATTAATCAGGCAGGGGAGCAGGGAGAAAGCAAACCATTTGGCTGGACCCTCAGCCTCCAAATCGTTGGAACCAGTGGGGAGGCTGAGCTGCTTTGTTCCAAACCCCGGAAATCCACAATACAGGTTTTTCTCCTATTTGTAAGTGGAAAGATATAGAAACTGGAGAAAAACTGATTGTGAGAAGAGACACACACCTTCCTGGGGCAGGTTTCCTACCCAGGTCCAGGTGATATACTGCCTATACTTTTGATTACGCCCACGCTGTGGCTGGGAAGTGGTCCGGGGAAGAGCCTTTCCTAGTTCCAATTAATTCAGTAAGCATTGCCCCAACTAGATTCCAAGAACTGCGGCTGGGGTGAGGAATACAGACTGTAGATGAAAAGTAGCTTCTGCCTTGTCTAGTAGGAAGACACGAGGCACGCATAGATAGATAGCCAGCAAGCCAAATAGTGCCTAGGAAATGTCTGAATGAGCTAGGAGCCAAACGCCATGTGAGTTTCCAAGGATAAGTCATTAATTACTGAAGGGGGGTAGGGGAAGGTTTTTCTGGAAGAGGTGACATTGGGATTGTCTTTTAAACGATGGACTGAAGTTATTCAGTCACTGGGCAGGAGAAGGGGTGAGGGGTGAGAGGAAGAGTATCTCAGGCACAGGGAATCATAGGGATAAAGGCATGGAGGTGGGAAAGTGAAAGGTATGTATCTGTAACATAAGTCACAAAGAAGTTCCACAATCACTCCCTACCCCACTAGTCCCATAACTCCTCAAGCCATTTGGGGGGGGGAGGATGGGTGGGAGATGGGACCTGCTACTGTGCAATGATGCAAAGTCTTCCAATTGTCTGTGAAACCGATCATCAGGTGGGGGACCTGGCACCCAGGAGGTGCTGAGCCTGAAGTGAGTCTTCGTACCTTTCAGTCTCTTTTCCTTCTTGGCGTGAACTGCCTTGTAGGGGAAAGGATGACCTACCTCACAGCTAGCTGCTGTGGCCAGGCACTCACGGTGTCTTTCCTTCTCTATCTTTGCTGACCTTAACCAAATGGGCATTTGGAGATAGGAGTGCCCAGGTGACAGTGGGAGTCTGAGAGATCCATCAGAAGGTCCACTGCCTTGGAGGCAGTAGCAGTACCCATCAAAGCAGCAGCAATCAACAACAGAAGTACCTGAACAGAGGAGTGGAAAGGAGGTACCACAGGATGGTAGCAACTGAAAGGATTGTGACCCCTTGTGTCAGAGAAAAGTACTCCAAAGGTCCTTTGAGCCCAGCAAAGAGCTACATCTATGGGGCATTTGTGAAGCTTTCACAAAGGAAAGAAAGGGCCCCTGCAGCCAGGAATCAGGGTAACTCTTGGCTGTGTGAATTAGCTACATGCCAGCTTCACTATCACTGGATTTTTTTTGGAGGGGGAAGGCAAGGCAATTGGGGTTAAGTGATTTGCCTAAGGCCACAAAGCCAGTAAGTGTGTCAAGTGTCTGAGACTGGATTTGAACTCAGGTCCTCCTGACTCCAGGGCCAGTGCTGTATTCACTGCCCCACCTAGCTGCTCCACTATCCCTGGATTTGAAGTTTGAACCAACTCTCCCCAGGAACATTATATATGAAAGGGGAGAGGGCACCCTTGGTTTAGGCAGGGGACTGAACCAACATTCTTGCTAAATACACTTCGATAAAAGAAAATTGAAGTCCAATGATTGCTTAATAATGGTTAGGGGGCTTTTGGGGGCTAAGGAGTCAGTTTAAGAAGCTCTAGCTCCTTACAGTTACCTCCCTGGGGGTGAGGGGAGAGAAGCTGTAGCCCCTCTGAGGACTCTGCTGAGTGTGAATGCCCATTTAGGGGAGTAAATCTGCAGGAGGGGTTCAATTTCCACTTAGAGCCTGTACCACTTCTCAGAGTAGGAAGTTCCACAAATGTCTTAATCATTCTGCAAAGTAAGCAGATCTTTGATTTATCCTAAATTTACCTCTCTGAAGCTGTAGGGGGTGGGGTGGGAAAATGTCAGGGTTCTCTGTTTTTAATAAGTAGGATTTGGTGAAGTATCTCATCTCCATTCCTTCCCAATTAGGTTTCAACCATAGTCCCTGTGGCTCTCAATTTATTTGGGAGTCTGCCTTTCTAGGTCTGCTCCTGCCCTTCTCCATTCCCTAGATCTTAGCTGTCCTCCTCTGGACTGGTTGATCTGAGGCACAGAGCCAAGCACTGTAATCCCCAGAGATTTACACAAGGGAAGAAGGAAAGCCTGGAGGCAGGGAGGCCAGGAAGAAGTCTGACAATGATCTAGCTGGGGTGGTGGTGGTGGTGAAGTCTAGGACGGGGTCAGTGGGAAAAGAGAAGACAGACAGCAAAGATGTTGCAGAAGCATAATCGTTAGGAATTCTAAAGTGTAGAGGGAAATTGCCAAGATTTTTTCTAAACCAAAATTTTTCTAAAACTAAACTTTCTAAACTGAAAAGTCTGATCATGTCACCTTCCCTCCCCCTTGTCAATGAGTTCCAGTGGTTCCCTATCAACTCAGGATCAAATATAAGGTCCTCTGTTAGGAACTGAAAGGC
This sequence comes from Gymnobelideus leadbeateri, assembly GCA_011680675.1. Classification (NCBI taxonomy): domain Eukaryota; kingdom Metazoa; phylum Chordata; class Mammalia; order Diprotodontia; family Petauridae; genus Gymnobelideus; species Gymnobelideus leadbeateri. The sequence continues at coordinate 76,799 of WOXC01005008.1, forward strand.
CTTCATAACCTGGCCCCTTCCTACCTTTCCAGTCTTCTCAGGCCTTACTTTCTTTCCTGTACCATTCAATCCAGCTATATACAAGCTGTTCCAGAATGAGACACGCCACCTTTGGTTTCCATGCCGTGGCACTGGTGAGCTCCTATGATTGGAATGTTCCACCCCTTCACCTGGGCCTCCTTCAAGACTCAATTCAGTGGGAGAAGATATGGGGGGGGGGGCGGATTGGATGAGGGGATGTCTAGTGGGACTGCTATTCTGGGGTGGTAGGTGGGGAAAAAGTGGGGAAAGGATTGTAACTCAAAATCTGGTGGAAATGAATGATGTAAACCAGAAGTTAATAAAGCATTTGAGATATCAAAAAAAAGACAATTCAAACCCCATCTTCTAAAGGTTTTCCCCAATTAATTCCCAATGCTAATGCCTTATACCTTCAGATTGTCTATATCCTCAGATCACCATTTGCCTGCTCTTCCAGGAGTACATATTGTCTCCTCCATTAGAATGGAAACTCCTTGAAGTCAGGAAAAACTTTTTTGGCCTTTCTTGGTATCCTTAGCACTTAGCTCAGTGCCTAGCACATAGTAAATGCTTAATAAATCCTTTTGACTATTTTGTGAGGTGAATGTGGAGGGAGGGGAGGGAGGGAGGGAGAGACAAAAGACAGAGACAGACACAGAGACCTAGAGAAAGAGAGACTCAGACTCTGAGGGCTGGTGAACGGATGCACAGAGCAGTCATCTGCCAGGCCCATGAATGTCCTGGCAGATGCTCTCGAAAGCATCAACAATGCAGAAAAGTGAGGAATATGCCAGGTTCTCATTAGGCCGTGCTCCAAAGTAATTGTTTGGTTCTTAACTGTGATGATGAAGCATGGTTACATTGGTGAATTTGAGATCATTGATGATCACAGAACAGGAAAAATTGTTGTGAAGCTCACGGACAGATCAAAGAAGTGTGGCGTAATCAGCCCCAGATCTGGAAAAGTGGCAGAATAATCTGCTACCATCCCTTCAGTTTGGCTTTATTGTGCTTACAACCTCAGCTGGCATCATGGCCCATGAGGAAGCAAGATGAAAACACCCAGGGGGAAGAATCCTGGGATGCTTTTTCTGAGGATGGAAAACATACACACAAACAAATTGCTCCAGTGGAAAAAACATTCTTGTCAAGGCCCCCACCATATTCTCAGCTAACCAGCCTCATACCCATGAGCTGTTATGGCTTACCCCATCCATCCAAGCAGCTGCTTGATCCTGCTCATCTCCTGTCCAGCGGCTCCAAGTATCAGCCTCAAGGGAGATTTTCTGCCCTATGCAACTGCAGTGGCTCCCTATTACCTCCTGAATCAAAGACAGACTCTCTTCATTGGCATTCAGCCTTATCACTCTCTTTCTAGGGTTCCAGGGTCCAACAAACTAAACTTCTTGGAATTCCTTCTAGGTGATATTCCAGCTCCTTTCTCTTGGCCTCTGTACTGGCTGTTCCTGAGATACCCTCTTCATTTCTTCCTCTTGGAAGCTCTGCTTTCTTTCAGGACTTGGCTCAAGCAGCACCTTCTAGAGGAGTCTTATCCAGCCTCCCTAGGTGGTAGCACCTCCTTCTTCAAGGTTATCTTGTATGTGCCTATATGCCTTTTGGATGTATCCACAGATATCCATGCAGTTTCCTCTGTTATAATGTAACCTCCTTGAGAGCAGTGCTCTTGGGCTGTTATTATTATATTCTCAGTCCTTACTACACTGCCTGCATGGAGCAGGGGCTTAATAAATGGATGTTGACTTGGTTGAGTGAAGAACAGCCTGACCCAAAGAAGCCCATCATACTGTTTTGAGCTCAAAGGGAAATCCAGATGCATCTAGTCCAGCCCCATCTTTTTACTGACAAGGAAGCTTAGTTTTCAAGTGAGAAGGGAAGATACCCACAGCTACCCAGGTTGAAACTGGGCAGTGGAGTCCAAACTTCTGGGCTCCAGATTTAGGCCTCATTCTCCAATCCCCTGCTTCTGAGGACATTTTAGAGGGGGCAACGGTACAGTCTTTCTGAGAGAGACCAGTGACAGCTTCAGCTGATGTTCCCAACCTTGCTTATTCATAAGCCTTCAAGTTTTCTGATTGTCTCAAATAGGGTGGTATTGGAACTTGTGCTGCAGAGTCAGTTAAAATTTCAGGGTGAGCACCTCAAAAATCAGCAAACTCTATGAATCAGGAATGATTTTGTTGATTGTCTATGCTTAAGAAAGTGATGGAGAAAATGTTAAGAATGCAAATTAAACCTAAAAGTCTATCCTGTGTATATTTTTCTTTAGAGAGTTGGTTGTTAAATAGTTACCAGCACACTCCTGTTGGAAAAGTGATAATTTAAAATATTGAGGCAAATCCGACATAGAAACAAAGTAGCTTTGAGCAACCATTGATTCCAGGTCTAGAATGAGTCTCAGCACCTGCTTAAGTCAACAAGCTTTCATTATCATGTGCCAGGCACGGAGCTAAGCACTGGGGATACAAAGAAAGATGGCCCTGCCCTCAAGAAGCTTTCAATCTAATTGGGGAGACAACATGCAAACAACTATGTACAAACTATATCTATATAAAATAGAAAAATTGATATAGACATCTCTATCTATATAGATATGGATATATAGTTATCTATATTTATGTGTGTATATCTATATGACAAATTGGACATTCTCAAAAAAGGGAAGGTACTGACATTAAGGAGGACTGAGAAAGGATTCTTGCAGAGGGTTGGATTTTAAGGAAGTCAGGGAAGCCAGAAGGTAAAGATGAGGGGGATGGGAGCTCCAAGCAGGAGGGACAGCCAGCAAAAATGCTTGAAGTCAGGAGATAGAGCAGGGGTGGGGAATCTGAGGCCTCAAGGCTACATGTGCCCCCTCTAGGTCCTCAAGTGCAGCCCTTTGACTAAATCCAAATTTCACAGAACAAAGAGGATTTGTTCTGTAAAACTTTTGACTCAGTCAAAAGGCCACACTGAGGACCTAAAAGGCCACATGTGGCCTCTAGTCTACAGGTTCCCCCTCCCTGAATAGAATATCATATGTGAGGACCAAAAAAAGAGCCAGTATCACTGGATCATAGAGTACATGGGGCTGAGAAAGGTATAAGAACACTAAAAAGGTGGGAGGTCAGGTTATTTAGGACTTTAAAATACAAACATAGCAGTTTCTGTTCAATCCTAGAAGCACATGATAAGGAGTCACTGGAGTTCATTGCACATGGGAGTGATGTGATTAGATCTGCACTTTAGGAAGATGAATTTGACCCCTGAGTAGAAGTTGAACTGGAATGGGGAGAAACTTGAGGCAAAGAAATAAACCAGAAGGTTACCATAGTACTTGAAATGTGAGGTTTGTGGCAGTGTAAGAGAGGAGAAGGGGGTCTAAAGAAAAGGTAGATTTGACAGAACTTGACAACAGACTGGATATAGGGTAAGAGAGAGGAAGTCAAGAGAGACAGAGAGAGAGAGAGAGAGAGAGAGAGAGAGAGAGAGAGAGAGAGAGAGAGAGGAAGAGGGAGACAGTAGAGGATAACATGGAAAATGTAAATGTGGGATAGCAGCACCCTCAACAGTCATAGGAAAATTAAGAAAAGAGGAGGGTTTTAGGGTAAGGATTTTTAGTTCATTTTTTAGAGACGCTGAGTTTACAATGTCTATGGAACGTCCAGTTTGATAAGTCCAATGAAATACAAGATTGGTGGTCAGGAGAGGGGTTAGGGCTGGACAAATAGATCTGAAAATCATCTGCATAAAGATGATCAAGTGAATCCATGGGGCTGGTGAGATGACCCAGTGAATAGTTCTAATATTACAACACCCATTAATAAGCCTCATGTGGAGCCCATTAAGAGAAGCTTGATTAGAGGAGGCTTGTTTTGTTTTTTTTTTTCAGGAAGGCCCACACTTTTTGTCACTTTGTAATTAGACAGTGGGTCATGAAGGTCGTGATGCCCTCTGACCCTGAAGAAGTGTACATATACCCTGAAGTTAGCATTTTGCTTTAGGGTTCACTCACTAGAAGAGTGTTCTTGTGATTTGATTAGATGAGACTCTGCATTAACTACTTAAGGAGGTCCCTGGCTTTGAAAAACCTAGATGTTGGTGCTTCTCTCTCTGGTAACTATGTATGTATTGCCTTGGTCAGGCAGTTGGATCTGTTAGTCTGTGCTAATTTCTCAGACAGTTAGAAGCCCTGTATGTTGGTCTTTATTTCTCTGCTTGTATTTTCTCTATTTTCTTTGGATTTTCTCTAAAGTTCAGGGTGCTGATTCCCCCCCCACCCAACTAATGAATGTAATTTTAAAAGATTATTGGGGGGTGGTTAGGTGGCACATTAAATAGAGCACTGGCCCTGGAGTCAGGAGGACCTGAGTTCAAATCTGGGCCTCAGACACTTAACACAAAAACTAGCCATGTAACCTTGGGCAAGTCACTTAACCCCAATTGCCCTCCAAAGAAAAAGGAAAAAAAAAGATTGTTGGGGGGTGGAGCCAAGATGGTAGAGTAGAAGCACAAACTTGGCATGAGCTCCCTTTCCAATCACTTCCAATACATGTAAAAAAATGACTCTAAACAAACTTTAGTAAAGTTATAGAACCCACAAAGAGACAGAGAGAAACAAATCTCTTGCTGAAGGCAGCCTGGCAGGCCGACAGAAAAGGTCTATCACAGCAAGCTGGGAGCTAAGCATAGTCCCACATGAGCCCCATGGTTCTGGCCTGAGAGCAGACCCAATCAACAGCAGCCAGAGCAGAGTTCAAGACAGTGAATCACCAGCAGCTGTACTGGTTTCCAGACTTCTCAACCCATAAACACCAAAGACAAAGGAAAAGGTCAGTGTGGAACTCTGTTGGAATGGGGGGGGGGATGTAGAGCTTGCCCCCAGAGCAAGAAGCAGCAGAGGCAGCTGTGCAGCCACTGTCCCATGGCTGCCTCAGGAGCTCCTGGCCTGTAGGTTGTAGGGGGACCAAGCAACCATTCAGAGGGCAAGGGCTCTTGCTTTAACCTGCTTGTATCTGGATCACAGTCTTGGGTGTTGGTCCTGGGGTGTGTGGCCAATGAGCTAGATCTTGAGGGGGTTGTAGAGAGGGTATTTTCTTGATAGCTGTGGCATCTGTAAAATACCCCAGCAATTTGGGACAAAACTCTATCCATTCTGGAAGCAGAGTTCTACCATAGCAAAGAGCTCAAAAGTCAAGTAATTGAGTGACAATATGAGCAAGCAGAGGAAGCACAAACAGACCATACAATCCTTTTTGGGGGACAAAAAGGATCAAGGCATGGAGAGGAAGACAGCAAAGTCAGAACTCCTGCACCAAAAGCCTCCAAGAAAAATATGAATGGGTTACAGGCCATAGAGGAGCTCAAGAAGGATTTTGAAAATCAAGTAAGAGAAGTTGAGGAAAAATTGGGAAGAGAAATGAGAATGATACAAGAAAATCATGAAAAGCATGCCAACAGCCTGCTAAAGGAGACTCCAAAATATACTGAAGAAAATAGCACCTTAAAAAATAAACTAACTCAAATGGCAAAAGAGGCTCGAAAAGCCAGTGAGAAGAAGAATGCCTTAAAAAGCTGAATTTGCCAGATGGAAAAGGAATTTCAAAAATTCACTGAAGAGAATAACTCCTTCAAAATTATATTGGAGAGGGTAGGGGAAAAATGGGGAGAAAAAATTGTAACTCAAAATCTCGTGGAAATGAATGATGTAAACTAGAAGTTAATAAAGCATTTGATAAAAAAAACAAAAGTAGACTAGAGCAATACTAATGACTTTATGAGAAATCAAGATACTATAAAACAGATCCAAACAAATGAAAAAAGAGAAGGCAATGTGAAATATCTCATGGAAAAAACCACTGACCTGGAAAATAGATCCAGGAGAGACAATTTAAAAATTATTGGACTACCTGAAAGCCATGATCAAAAAAAGAGCCTGGACACCATCTTTCAAGAAATTCTCAAGGAAAACTGCCTTGATGTTTTAGAACTAGAGTGCAAAATAGAGGTTGAAAGAATCCACTGATCATTTCCTGAAAAAGATCCCAAAAAGAAAATTCCTAGGAATATTATACCCAGCTTCTGGAGTTCCCAGATCAAGGAGAGAATATTACAAGCAGCCAGGAAGAAACAATTTGAATACTGTGGAAACATAATCAGGATAATACAGGATCTGGCAGCTTCTACACTGAGGGATCAAAGAGCTAGGAATATGATATTACAGAGGTCAAAGGAGTTGGGATTAAAACCAAGAATCACCTACCCAGCAAAACTGAGTATAATGTTTCAGGGGAAAATATGGTCATTCAATGGAATAGAGAACTTTCAAGCATTGTTGATGAAAAACCATAGTTGAATAGAAAATTTGACATTCAGATACAAGAAGCAAGAGAAGCATGAGAAGGTAAACAGGGAAAAGAAATCATAAGAAACTTATCAAAGTTGAACTAGTTACATTCCTACATGGAAAAATGATAATTGTAACTTTTGAAACTTTTCTCAGTATGAGAATAGTTTAAGGGAATACAAATGTGTGTGTGTGTATACATACATACATATACACACACACACATACACACATGTATGTCTATATAGGAGAGTATATGGGTGTATGAATACATATGTGAGTGTCTGTATATATGTGTACAGGTATACATAGACAGAGGGCACAGGACCAATTGAATAAGAAGGTATGATACTTAAAAGGTGAAATTAAGTGATGACAGAGGAATATAATGAGAGGAGATGGGGAGAGATAGAATGGGGGTAAATTATCGTATATAGAAGAGGCAAGGGAAAACTGTTACAATGGAGGGTAAGAACAGGAAGGTAAAAAGGAATAAGTCAACCTTATTCTCATTGAATTTGACTTAGGGAGGGAATGACATACACACTAAATAGGCATCTCACCCTATAAGAGAGTAGGGGAGAAGGGGATGAGAGGGGGGATGATGGAAGGGAGGGCAGGCTGGGGGGAAGGGAAGTTGGAAGCACCCACTTTTGAAAAGGGACAGGATCAAAGTAGAAAATAGAACTAGTGGGGGATGGGATAGGATGGAGGGAAATATAGTCAGTCTTTCACAATATGTCCACTGTGGACATGTTTTGCATAGCTACACATGTACAATCTATATTGAATTGCTTATCTTCCCAGTAAGGGTGGCTGACAAGGGAGGTAGGGAAAGAATCTGGAATTCAAAGGTTTAAAATAAAATGTTTAAAATATATTATTATTATTATTTTATATGTAACTGGGAAATAAGATATACAGGCACTGGGGCATAGAGATTCACCATACCCTACTGGAAAGTTGGAAGGGGATGGGGGAAGATATGGGAGATAGCAGATTGGGGCAGGGGATATTCAGTGGGATCACTGTTTTGGGTGGTAGGTAGGGGGGAAAATGGGGAGAAAATTTGTAACTCAAAATCTTGTGGAAATGCATGATGTAAACTAAAAAAGAAAAAGAAAAAGATATAAAAAAGAAAACTCCTAGAAATATCATAGCCAGATTCCAGAGTTCCCAGGTCAAGGAGAAAATACTGCAAGCAGTCAGGAAGAAACAATTTGAGTATTATGGAAACACAATCAGGATAACACAAGACCTAGCAGCTTCTACATTAAGGGATTGAAGGGCTTGGAATATGATATTCTGGAGGTAAAAGGAACTAGGACTAAAACCCAGTAAAACTGAGTAGAATGCTACAGGGGAAAATATGGTCATTCCATGGAATAGAGGATTTTCAAGCATTCTTGAAAAAAGAATGAAAAAACCAAAGCTGAACACAAAATTTGACCTTCAAATTCAAGAAGCAAGAGAAGTATGAGAAGGTAAACAGGAAAAAGAAATCATAATGAACTTATTAAAGTTGAACTATTCACATTCCTATATGGGAAGATGATAATTGTAACTCATAAGACTTTTCTCAGTATGAGGATAGTTGAAGGGAATATATATATATATATATATATATATATATATATGTATGTATGTATGTATAGGAGGATGTATGTGTGTGTGTATATATATATATATATGTGAGTGTGGGCATATGTATGTTCATGTATACATAGACAGAGGGCACAGGCTGAGTTGAATAAGAAGGGATGATATCTAAAATTAAAATTAAGAGATGAGAGAGGAATTTATTGGGAGAAGGGGAAAGGGAGAGATCAATTAGGGTAAATTATCTCATATACAAGAAGCAAGGGAAAACTGTTACAATGGAGGGGAAGAACAGGAAGGTGAAATGGAATGGGACAACCTTATTCTCATTGAATTTGGCTTAAGAAGGGAATAACATACACATGCAATTGGGTATCTTACCCTACAGGAAAATAGCAGGGTAGGGGATAAGAGGGGGCATGATAGAATGGAGGACAGACTGGGAAAGAGGGTAGTTAGAAGCAAACATTTTTGAAAAGGGAGAGGGTCATAGGAGAAAATAGAGTAAGTTGGGGGCAGGATAGGATGGAGGGAAATATAGTTAGTCTTTCACAATATAAGTACTATGGAAATGTTTTGGGTAACTATACATGTACAACCTATATTGAATTGCTTATCCTCCCAGTGGAGGTGGGTAAGGAGGGAAGAAGGGAAAAGATCTGAAACTCAAAGTTTTAAAAACAAATGTTTAAAAAATTGTTTTTTACATGCAACTGGGAAATAAGATATACAGGTACTGGGGTAGAGAAATTCATCTTGCCCTACTAGAAAGTTAGGGAGGTGATGGGGGAGGGTATAGGGGAGAACAGATTGGGGAAAGGGGTATTCAGTGGGCTTGCTATTTTGGGGTGGGGTAGGGGAAAGATAGGGAGAAAAAAGTGTAACTCAAAATCTTGTCAAAATGAATGTTGAAAACTAAAAATAAATTAATTAAAAAAAGATTGTTGAGCCCTTGAACAGCTACCTTTCCCAGTAAAGCTAAGAACCTGTGCTAGCAGTTATTCTGGGTATGCCACTACAATAGTATAAAAGGAGAGGAGAAGAGAGCCTAGGACAGAGCTCTGAGGGACACCCATGGGTGGGCGAGACCTGGAGGAAGATTCAGCCAATGAGACTGAGAAGAAAAGGGCTGGCAGGGAGGAGGAGAACCAGGAGAGAGCAGAGACACAAAAACCTAGAAAGAAGGAGGTTTGGACAGTGACAAAGGTTACAGAAAGGTAAGGAAGGATGAGGAAATGCCATTAGATTTGGAAAATAAGGGATCATTAGTAACTTTGGAGAGAAAATTCAGTTAAATTATGAGGTCAGAAGCCAGTCTGCAGAAAGTTAAGATTAAGAAAGGAAGTCAGTCAACAAACATTCACTGTGCCTACACTGTGCTAAATGCTGAGCATATAAAGAAAGGTAAAGGTCTGTACCCTCGAGGAGTTCACAATCTAATGGGGGAGATAGTATGCAAATAAAACTATATACAAACAAGCTAGATACACAATAAGTTGGAAAGAATTAGCCAAGGAAAAGCCCTAAAGTGGAGGAATTGGAAAGGGCTTCCTGTAGAAGGTGGGATTCTAGCTGGGATTGGATGGAAGCCAGGGAAGGCAGGAGGCAAAGCTGAGGGGGAAGAGCACTCCAAGAGTGGGGGATAGCCAGTGCAAATGCCTGCAGTCAGAGGAGAGATGGGTTGTAGTGGAGTTTATTTATAAAGAAGGCTGGAAAGGGAGAGGGGGATGGGGAAGAGAAGAGTGTAGCCAGTGCAGGGGTGATGAAGATGGAAAGATGAGATGAAAAAAGATTATGATTACATAACATTATGATCACATGCATTTCAAATTAATGAACATGGCAGGGGAAGACTTGTGGGTGCCAGCAAGATCCAAGAGAAGCCCATCTCTGGGCATAGCTGAGGTGGGGTGGAGGAGGAACCCATGGGCACTTGGGCTGTTGTATGCTGAGGTCCCCTAGGATGACACATGAAATGGGGAGGAGAGAACCTGGGAGCTGGCACTGAATTTGGGGAGGAAGGAAAGGGAGTGCCCTGGAGGTAGGTTGATAACAGCTAGCAGGCTTTTCATTAGGTGGTAAATATGGACTCTTGCACACATTGGGGTGCTCCTGGGCCAAGCTGGAGACTTAGAGCCCTCAGCTGAACCTAGTGCCCATTCATGCTGCTGTGACAGTGTGGCCACAGAATTCCCAGGGCCCCTCCTTGTGCCCCCCATACTCAGAGAACTTCTTGTGCTTCTGCTGCTAGAAGAGTCTGGTCTTTATTGTAAGGGAAGAAGGAGGTGGAGGGTAAAGGGGGAAGAGGAATGGAAAGGGGAAAGGAAATGGGGAGGGAGAGAAGAAGGAGGAAGGAAATGGGGAAGGAGGAGGGGAAGGAGAAGAAAAAAGAAAAGAAAGAGCCCATTATCTCTCTATCTGGAGCAGGATAACAGATTTCAAAGTCCCTTGGCTTTGTGATAAGAGTTTCTAAGTCTTTTAGAGGTGGGATCTTTGGGTCTATCAAACACTAGGTTACTGTGCCAGTTTGCTTCAGCATATTATGTATCTAATCTGTTCCAATGATTAAGCTCTCTATTTCTTATCCAGTATCAAGTTGTGGCTTTATAGCCTAGTTTGAGATCTGCTAGTGCTAGGCCTTCTTCCTTCCCATTTTTTCTCATTAATTCCCTTGATATTCTTGACCTTTTTGTTCCTCCACATGAATTCTGTTATTTTTTTTTCCAGTGACATTGGCCTCCTGGCTATTCCATGAACCAAGGAGACTTTGTCACTGCTAGTCTTTTGGATCACAGCCAGAATGTAGTTCAGGCCCAACAATATTCCTGAAAGCTGCAGCTTCACAGCTGGGAGTGGAGATGAGAAGAGGGGGGTGAGGAATAAGTCCAGATCTCCTGAAACACCTTCATCTTCTTCCATTCACTTCCCTTAGATCAAACCCGGGGGCCACACAGCTTCTTCAGTGACTTGCTAGAAGACAAAGAAGACAAGTTTGGCTTCTTTGAGAAAGCATTTGTACAAGTCAGCCTGCAAAGGCGTCCAGCTACTCCATTTTCACAGCAGGTACCTGGAGAGGATAGCTTCCAATACTGACAAACTCTCCCAATTGCTCTTCAAGCTTCTGACTGGCTGCTTCACTTGGATCAGCCTTTCTGCCCCTTCGAAGCATCAACCCAAAGTACTTTAGGAATTCCTAGGCTGTCCTCAGGATGCCCAAATTCACCAAGTGCAACAAAGGGAAGGACTGAACAGAGATCCTTGAGATGAGCCCCTGCCAGCTGGTGGTTAAGCTGCTCAGGGCCTGGCAAGGCTGGTTCTCTGAGTCTCTGGCCCTTATTACAGATCTCCAGACCCATACTTCCCTTCAGCCATGGAGGTAGAAGAGGCCAGCTCATTGTTTTCAGTTTCTTCCTTTCATCTCTCAGTAATGGTGAGAGGTTAGAGCCTTCCTCTCAGTCATTTGCCAGTTCTTCAACAGCCTGGAGGGCAACAGCACCACAGGCTTGCCATCAGAACTCTAGTTCAAGAGCATCCAGGGGTGGCTAGGTGGTGCAGTGAATAGAGCGCTGGCCCTGGAGTCAGGAGGACCTGAGTTCAAATCCAACCTCAGACACTTATTACAAAAAACTAGCCATATTACCTTGGGTAAGTCACTTAACCCCAATTGCCCTACCTTCCCCCCTCCAAAAAGAAAAAAAGAGCATCCACATCAGAGTGATATGCTTCTGGGTCTTGGCCAGGCCCACTTTGTCCTCTGTGATATAGCCAAGGCTCCCAGGGATGCATTAGCTGGCCATCCAGTCCCAGAGGAATTTGGACATTCTTTCTCTGGTAGGGACATAAAATTTTACTGAGAACAGGATCAACTACCATACAGAACAACTCTACATAGCTTGTGGCCCTCACAGGTGCTTGCTGCACACCAAAGGATTTCCTCTACATACAAAGGATGTTTTCCTCTACATTTTTTGAGGGCCACCCAAACTTTGTTATGCTGCAAGCAGCCTGAGGGCCACAAGCACCAGCAAGTCATACAGGCCTGATATAGAGCCTCAGCTGGCCATGTGCCCTCAGAGAAGGCAAATCATAAATGACCAGAGTGTTTCCTCTAATGGGTCATTATAGCCTTGGCCATATCAGGGAGAACAAAGTGACTGAGAGGAAGGATCCAACCACTCACCATTATTGAGAGATGAAAGGAAGAGATTGATTAAAGCAATGAGCTGGCCTCCTTCCACCTCTGTGGCTGAAGGGATCATTAAAGAGTCCTGCCCACTTGATGCCCAAAGCCTGGTGGCCCAGAAATCCTTGGTGATTTGGGATGGCAACTTCAAAAGAATTTGATAAACACCTCATGTTGGCTGATGGCCAGGCAGCGGGGCCAGGTAGCTGAGTCAGTTTTCCAAAAAGGTGAGATGAAACACTTCTGGCCCTTTGTCTCACTGTTCAATTTTTTTGTCTTTTGGGAGTCACAAACTCAGGGTTTTAGTCTTTGTCATCACAGGTACCACCCTCTAATTTCCTCTTGGCAAGAGGATGGGGAGCTAGGCTTCTCATCCTGATTACAGGTGAAGCAGATGCTTAAGTCTCAATGAATCCAACAACTTTGGAAACTCTTAGAGCTGAGAGGTCTGGGGATGTAAAATGAAGCCTATCCCATGCCTATAACCTTAGCCAGGCTCCCATGGGCAGCTGTTGTACAGCCAGGTCTCAGATCTGTTCCCTCCAATCCTGGCCCTATCCCACACCCCTCAGTTATCCTCAGCAAAGCATTTGATACAATATGTGATAGTTTCTTTCTTTCCTTCTGGTTTTTAAATTTGTTTTTAAAATGTTGACTTCCAAACTCTCTCCTTCCCTCCAGCTCCTCCCCCACCCACTGAGAAACAAGCAATATGATATTAATTATACATGTGAAGTCATGCAAAACATATTTCCATATTAGCTATGTTGCAAAAAAGGCAAGAAAAATAAAGAAAATGAATAAGTCTGCTTCAATTGGCACTCAGAGTTCATCAGTTCTCTCTCTGGGAGTGGCTTCTTTGGAATAGTCTTGCATCATGATATTGATCAGAGTAGCTAAGTCTTTCACAGTTGATCATCTGAGAGTATTTTTGTGAAGATGAGGGCAGGATGTAGACTAGAGAAAGAGTTAAATGAATTCTAAACTGGTTGGATGACTGGGATCAAAGAGATATGATTCCACTTCTCCAGTGGACAACCCCAGGGATTCGTGCTTGGTTTTTTGCTATTTACTATCCTTATCAATGACTGGGGCAAAGGGCAAAGGGAAATGCTTATCAAATCTGCAGGTATTTTGCCCAAGTCTGGGAGGAATAATAGAAGTAAGAGCCAAAAAAGGTCTTGTCAGGCTAAGAATCTTAGGCTGAATCTAAGATGAAATTCAATAGGGACAAAGGTAAAGTCTTCCACTTAGGAACAAAGAAAACCGACTTCACAAGCACAATATGGGTGTGTGTGTGTGTGTGTGTGTGTGTGTGTGTGTGTGTGTGTGCTAACTATACAGTATTTTTATAAATGAAAAATATCTGAAGCTTTTAGTGGACTGAAAGTCCAATAAACGTCAACAGTATGATATGGCAGCCAAAAAAGTGAATGTTATCTTGGACTACATTAAGAGAAGTGTGGCTTCCAGGAATAATGAGGTAACAGTCCCACTGTACTCTGCCTTGGCCATCCCCATGTGGAGGATTGTGCTCAGTTCTGGGTTTAAGGACACCTACGAACTGGAGTGTCCAGTTTTTTCTGTTGTGGGGCTTTGCTGCCCCTTGTGGCTAAATGGCTTCATAGCAGTGTCTTATGACATTAAAGGGATCCACTGTTCTTTTGGTTTATTTCCGGTGCTGAAAGAGGCACAGAAGACTCCTCTCCTTGTCTAGATGGGATCACACCTTTCCCTAACAGAGGATAAAGCTCTAAGAGGAAAATGACAGTTCCACAGTACTAAGGTATTCCCTTGTTAAGGAAAGCCATCCATGAGGAGCATCTTCTAGCCAATAAACCAATAAGCATTTATTAAGTACTTAGTATGTACCAGCTAGGTACTGGGATACAAAGAAAAAAGGAAATTTTGTATATATGGGGGATAGAAATAGGGATAGAGGGGGGCAGAGCCAAGATGGCGGAGTAGAAACAGCTCATCCAAGCCACTCTGCCCCCAGATTCCCCCCAAACTATGTAAAAGGGGACTCTGAACAACTTCTGGAGCCCCAGCACCCACAGAACGACACAGAGAAGCTACCCTCCCGCTGAGGACAGCCCGGCAGCCCTGCAGGAAGGACCAACGCAGCGGTCTGGGAGCCAGCAGCACGCAGAGAGCAGAGCCAAGCCCAGCCGAGTGGAGCCCAGGTCCAGGTGAGCCGAGGTTTTAGCCCCAGGGCAGCAGGACCAGCAGCCAGCTGGAGAGACCCCAGACCACCAGCAGCTGTGGCGACTCCAGAATTATCAACATAGACATGCCTAGGACAAAATAAGAGGTTAGTGTCCTATGGACTTTGGGACCAGTATTTGGGGAATGCGACGGCTCCCTCCCCTGGGGGCTAGAAGCCGATGAGGAGACACGCCATTTTGTAGTTTTCAGAGGCAGCTCCACCCCCTGGCCTTCGAACTGTAGGGAGATCCAGCAATCAGTCTTGGGAGGTCATCGCTCTTGCTTTAACCTCCCTGGATCTGGATTGTGATCTAGGGTGGAAGTAGTGGGTGGGTTTACAGCTTGCCAGAAACGGAAGTCGCCCCCCACAAGTTCGGGACGAAAATTCCTCTATCTGGCCTTAAAGCTATAGTGTGGCAACAAGCCCAAAAGTCAAGTAATTAAGTGGCAACATGCCAAGGCAAAGGAAACAGAAAAATGCAACCCTAGACTCCTATTTTGGGGGCAGAGAGCGGGAAAAGGACTGTGAGGTCAGAAGTCCTGCTCCAAAAGTCCCAGGGGAAAACGTGAGCGGGTTGCAGGCCATAGAGGACCTTAAGAAGGACTTTAAAAATCAAATAAGAGAAGTGGAGGAAAAATTGGAAAGAGAAATGAGAAGGATGCAGGAAAAGTATGAAATGAGGGTCAACATCCTGATTGAGGAAAACAACACCTTAAAAAATAGACTAATTCAAATGGCAAAGGAGGCCCAAAAGGTCAATGAGGAGAAGAATGCCTTAAAAAGTCGAATTTGCCAGATGGAAAAAGAATCTCAAAAGTTCACTGAGGAGATTCATTCCTTCAGAGTTAGAATGGAGCAAATGGAAGCTAATGACTTTATGAGAAATCAAGATGCTGTTAAGCAGATCCAAACAAACGAAAGATTAGAAGGCAACGTGAAATATCTCATAGGAAAAACCACTGACCTGGAAAATAGATCCAGGAGAGACAATTTAAAAATTATTGGACTACCTGAAAGCCATGATCAAAGAAAGAACCTAGAAACCACCCTTCAAGAAATTCTCAAGGAAAATTGCCCTGATGTTCTAGATCCAGAGGGCAAAATAGAGGTTGAAAGAATCCACAGATCACCTCCTGAAAAAGATCCCAAAAAGAAAACTCCCAGGAATATTATAGCCAGGTTCCAGAATCCCCAGATCAAGGAGAAAATACTACAAGCAACCAGGAAGAAACAATTTCAATATTGTGGAAACACAATCAGAATAGCCCAGGACCTGGCAGCTTCTACACTGAGGGATCGAAGGGCATGGAATATGATATTCCAGAGGGCAAAAGAACTGGGAATGAACCCAAGGGTCACCTACCCAGCAAAACTGAGTATTTTGTTTCAGGGGAAAATATGGTCATTCAGTGGAATAGAGGACTTTCAAGCATTCTTGAGGAAAAAACCAGAATTGAATAGAAAATTTGACATCCAGACACAAGAAGGAAGAGATGCCTGAGAAGGCAATCAGGGAAAAGAAATCAAAAGGAACTTATCAAAGTTGAACTATTTACATTCCTATATGGAAAAGTAATAACTGTGACTGATGATATCTTTCTCACTATGAAAACAATGGAAGAAGGGTGTGTGGTCATATGAATACATATGTGAATGTGTGTGTATATGGTTACAGTTATATATGGATAGAGGGCATAGGTTGAATTTGTTGGGAAGGGAGAATACTCAAGGGATGAAATTATGAGGTGAGAGAGGAAAGTGGCAAGAGGAGATGGGGAGAGACAGGGTAGGGTAAACTATCTTATGTAGAAGAAGCAAGGGGAAGTGGTTGCAAGGGAGGGGGAGAATAGGAAGGCAAAAAAGGCAAAACCACATTCTCATTGAATTTGGTTCAGGGAGAGAATGACATACATACTAAATGGGATATCTCAACCTGCAGCAGAATAGGGGGAAGGGGGATGAGAGGAGGGATGATGGATGGGAGGGCATCCTTGGGGGGAGGGGAGGTTGGAAGTACCCACTATAGAAGAGGGACAGGATCATGTAGGGAATGGACCAGGTGGGGGGTGGGATGAGTGGGAGGGAATTATAAGCAGCCTTGTACAATATATCTACTATGATAATGTTTTGCATAGCTAGACATGTACAACACATACTGAATTACTTATCTCCCCAGAGGGAATGGGTGACAAGGGAGGAAGGAAATGGATCTGAAAGTCGAGGTCTTAACATTAAATGTTTCAAATATATATAAATACTATTATTAATACTCTTTTGCTTATAATTGGGAGATAAGATGTGAAGGCATTGGGACATAAGGATTCACCTTCCTCTAATGGAAAAGTCGAAGGGGGTATGGGAGAGAGCAGATTGGAGGAAGCGATATCCTGTGGGACTGCTATTCTGGGAGGTTGGGTAGGGGAATAACAGGGGGAAAATGATTGTAACTCAAAATCTGGCGGAAATGAATGATGTAAAACAGAAGTTAATAAAGCATTTGTTTAAAAAAAAAAAAGAAATAGGGATAGACACTGCAACTATGGTCCAGTGCATGCAGCTTCCAGTGAGGAACTCCTTTTCCCAATGTAGACTGGCACTTTAACCACTCCAGCATCTCTGCCAAGAAAACCCCACATGGGGTCACAGAGAGTCAGGCAGGACTGACAAATGAATAACAACAGCATATTTCTATGTGTGTTTCCTAGAAGATCTTATCTGGTCTATTTTGCATGTATTAGTAGTTGTAAATTTCCTTGTTATATTAACTCCAATACCAAATAAAGCATAAATAACTATAAAAGATAAAGTAAGCGGGAGGAAAGGAAGTGAAAACACAGAGTATAACCAGCCATTTAAAAAAAATTGACTAAGAAGGGGCGGCTAGGTGGCACAGTGAGTAGAGTCAGCCCTGGAGTCAGAAGGACCTGAGTTCGGTTCCAGCCTCAGACACTTAACACACACACAAACAAAAACCTAGCCATGTGACCTTGGGCAAGTTACTTAACCCCAATTGCCCTCCAAAAAAGCAAAAAAAAATTGACTTAGAGAAGAGACATAGAAAATGACAGCTAGAAAGGATGGTGAAGCCTGTTCAGTTACTAGGGTTTTTTTCTTGGTAAAGGTGAGGGAGACTTAGGCAGGTTTATAGGCAACACATAAGGAGTCAGGAAATAGTGAGAGACTGGCAAGGTGGAACCAGGAAGAGGTACTGGGAGCTGCCCCAGCTCCCTGACCAAATTCCTCCAAACAGATTTACAAATTGCACCTGACCAAATCCTGATTGAGAAATCCAAGAAAAAGTCACAGTGAATCATTTTTACAGCCCAGACCAGCATACAGAGTGAGAAACATCTGTAGACACTGAGGAATGAGTTGGGCCAACAGGGGGCTGCTTTGCACCAGGGCAAGAGAAGGTCCCCAAACCACCATGCATGTGCATGTTGCAAGAACAGGTTAAACTGGCAGGTCTATGACTCACTGCCCAGTTCTGGGTCACAGATAACAGGATGGACTAAGGAAGGGAACTGTGCCTGTGGGGGAGGAGTCTGGGTACTGAGCAAGGCCTCAATTCTAACTCATAGCTCAATGTGAAGCCTACAGAGGACTAACTGGACAAGAATCCCAGACCAAAGGGAAGTCTACAGTTCTGTTACTCTGAACTAGCACAGCTTCCTAGGTAACTGATAGTGGCTGAAGCCTGGCAGGATTATACTGTTGCTCAGACCCAAACCCACTTCAGGAAATTGCAGAACTCAGAAAAGGGGGACAGTGATCAGACTCTGCCATAGATCAGACCAATTTTTGGAACACTGAAAGCTTGCAGATCCCCAGTCTGAGCTTTCCATGAGATCATGGAATAACACAATACTCAATGCTGCCAATAAAACAGCAACAGTACCAGTCCAGACATACCCTCCAGATGTGTGTAGAGACTGACCCTAATATCAAGTTCAAAGTCAGGAAGTGGTTTGGAAGAATGAGCAAAAAAAGAGATGCCACCATAAAAAAAACTATTAAAAGAGACAGAATAGAAATGGAAAAGAAGTACATGATTCCAAAACATTTACAAGCAAAGCTTCAAACAAAGTAAAATACACCTGGGGCACAAATTCAACTAGAATTCCTAAAAGAGATGAAGTAAGAGTTTTAAAAGAGTTTAAAATGTTTTTATAAATGAAATCAGTGCTAAAGGAAAAAATTTAAAATTTAGTGAGAGCTATGGGAGAAAGAGTTGGAAATTAAATTAAATTAAAATATTGGAAATGGAATTAACAACTTGGCACAATATGCACAAAATCTTTCCCAAGCAAAAAACTCCATGAAAATGAGAATGGACCAGATAAAAACCAGTGGTTCCATGAGACCACAAGAAATATTAAAACAAAGTCAAAAGACTGAAAACATAGGATAAAAGAAAACTATGTGACAGTAAAAACAACTGATCTGGAAAACAGATCAAAGGACAGAAGTAAAGGAATGAAACCTGCATTTAGTCAGCTCTTGTTATGAGTTAAGCACTTTACAAATAGTATAAAATCCTGGAAGTACATGCTATTGCTATCTTCATTTTACAGTGACTTGCCCAGAATCACACAGTTAGTAAGGGAATATTTAAACTCAGGTCTTCCTAGCTTCAGGCCCATCATTCTATTGATTATTTTCCCTAACTTTCCTCTCTTTCCTATTCCTTTTATCTACCCTTTCCATTCTTCTTTTAAGATCAAGCCATAGGGATGGCTAGGAGTAGAGCACAAGCCCTGGAGTCAGGAGGACCTGAGTTAAAATCCAGCCTCAAACATTTAACACAAAAACTAGACATATGACCTTGGGCAAGTCACTTAACCCCAATTGCCCTCCAAAAAAAAAAAAAAAAAGAAAGAAAAGAAAAAGACCAAGCCATAACAGAACTGCTACTACTAGATCTTCCATCTAATTAGACTCCTTCTATTACCCTAAAGGATAAGCATGAGAGGGGACACATGTATCATTTCCCCATATTAAAATATAAGCAGTTTATCCTTTTTAAATCTTTATGACTTTTAATACATGTTTACCTTTTTATGTTTCTCCTGATTCCTATATTTGAATTTCTAAATATATAGATAACTTTTTTTTTTAAATCAGGAATGCTTAGAAGTCTTCTATTTCATTAATGATCTATTTTCCCCCCTGTATGATTATAAAGAGTTTTGTTGGGTAAATTATTCCTGGCCATAAGCCTTTGCCTTCTGCAATATTAGTATTCCAAGTTCTTTGCTCCTTTATAGCTATGGATGCTAAATTGTGTGTGATCCTGAGTGAGGAGCTGCTAAATTGTGAGTGATCCTCTTCTGTACTTGGATTATTTTTTGTTTGTTGCTTGCAGTATTTTTTCTTTGACGTGAAAGTTTTGGATTTTGTCTATGTTGTTACTGAGAGTGTCCATATTGTACTTTCTTTTAGAAATTGACTATGGATTCTTTCTATTTCTACTTTGCTCTATGGTTCTAAGAGACATGGGCAATTTTCTTCTATGATCTCTTGAAATATGATGACTGGATTATATTTTTGATTATAGGCTTCAGGTTCATAATTTACTTTTATTCTTAAATTATCTCTTTTTATGTTTTCCAGGTCAGTTGTTTTTGCAGAGACTTTACATTTTCTTCTATTGTTTTTCCAGCCTGTTGACTTTGTTTTAATATTTCTTGTTTTTTTCATGGAGATATTGGCTTCTATTTATTCCATCATAATTTTCTTTTTTTTAAATTAAACAAATGCTTTATTAACTTCTGGTTTACATCATTCATTTCCACCAGATTATGAGTTACATTTCCCCCCATGTTTTCCCTATCCACCACCCCAGAATAGCAGTCCCATTAGATATCCCCTCATCCAATCTGCTCTCTCCCATATCTTCTCCCATACCCCCTTCAACTTTGCCATTAGGGCAAGGTGAATCTCTGAGCTACAATGCCTGGACATCTTATGAAACATTTAATTTTAAAACTTTGATTTTCAGATCCATTCCCTTCCTCCCTTGTCACCCACTTCCTCTGAGAAGATAAGCAATTCAGTACGTGTTGTACATGTATAGCTATGCAAAACATTACCATAGTAGATATATTGTAAAAGACTGCTTATATTTCCCTCCCACCCGTCTCACCTCCCACCTGGTCCATTCCCTACTTTGATCCTGTCCCTCTTTGATAGTGGGTACTTCCAATCTCCCCTCCCCCCAGAATGCCCTCCCCTCCATCATCCCCCCTCTCATCCCCCTTTCCCCTACTCAGGAGAGTAAGGGTAAGATATTCCATTTAGTATGTATGTGATTCTCTCCTTGAGCCAACTTCTATGAGAATATGCTTTTGCCTTTTTGCCTTCCTGTTCTTCCCCTCCCCTGCAACTACTTCCCCTTGCCTATTCTACATGAGATAGTTTACCCTACCCTGTCTCTCTCCATCTCCTCTTGCCACTTTCCTCTCTCACCTCTTGACTTCACCCCTTAAGAATCATCCCTTCCTTGGGGCAGCCAGATGGCGCAGCAAGCAGAGCACCGGCCCCGGAGCCAGAAGGACCCGAGCCCGGATCCGGCCCCAGACACCCAACACACAAACAAAAACCCAGCCTTGTGACTCCGGGCAAGTCATCCAACCCCAATTGCCCTCCAAAAAAAAAAAAGAATCATCTTTTCCCATCAAATTCAACCTGTGCCCTCTATCCATGTATACCTGTGAACATATGCCATGTACCCTTCTTCAATTATTTTCATAATGAGAAAGGTTTCATCAAACACAGTTATTGTTTTTCCATGTAGGAATGTAAATAGTCCAACTTTGATAAGTTCCTTTTGATTTCTCTTCCTTGATTACCTTCTCAAGCATCTCTTGCTTCTTGTGTCTGAATGTCAAATTTTCTATTCAACTCTGGTTTTTCCTCAAGAATGCTTGAAAGTCCTCTATTCCACTGAATGACCATATTTTCCCCTGAAACAAAATACTCAGTTTTGCTGGGTAGGTGACCCTTGGCTTCAATCCCAGCTCTTTTGCCCTCTGGAATATCATATTCCATGCTCTTCGATCCCTCAGTGTAGAAGCTTCCAGGTCCTGTGCTATTCTGATTGTGTTTCCACAATATTGAAATTGTTTCTTCCTGGCTGCTTGGAGAATTTTCTCCTTGATCTGGGGATTCTGGAACCTGGCTATAATATTCCTGGGAGTTTTCTTTTTGGGATCCTTTTCAGGAGGTGATCTGTGGATTCTTTCAACCTCTATTTTGCCCTCTGGGTCTAAAACATCAGGGCAATTTTCCTTGAGAATTTCTTTAAGGATGATTTCTAGGTTCTTTCTTTGATCATGGCTTTCAGGTAGTCCAATAATTTTTAAATTATCTCTCCTGGATCTATTTTCCAGGTCAATGGTTTTTCCCATGAGATATTTCACATTGCTTTCTATTCTTTCATTTGTTTGGATCTGTTTAATAGTATCTTGATTTCTCATATAGTCACTAGCTTCCATTTGCTCCAGTCTAACTCTGAAGAAATGAATCTCCTCAGTGAGCTTTTGAGATTCTTTTTCCATCTGGCAAATTCGACTTTTTAAGGCATTCTTCTCCTCATTACCTTTCTGAGCCTCTTTTGCCATTTGAGTTAGTCTATTTTTTAAGGTATTTTCCTCAGTCAGGCTGTTGACTGTCATTTCATACTTTTCTTGCATCTTTTTCATTTCTCTTCCCAAATTTTCCCCCACTTCTCTTATCTGCTTCTTAAGGTCCTCTATGGCCTGTAGCCAGCTTGTATTTTCATTTGGGGCTTTTGGTGCAGCAGTTCTGACCTCACAGTCCTCCTCCATGCTTTAAGCCTCTTTGCCCCTAAAATAGGAGTCCAATGTTGAACTTTTCTGTTTATTTTGTTTCATTTGCCTAGGCATGTTGCCACTTAATTACTTGATTTTTGGGCTTGTTGCCACAGTAGGACTCTGCCACCAGACAGGGGAGCTTCCGCCCAAATGTGGGGTCTTCACAACTTCTGCAAGTTGTATGGCCTCTGTAAAGCCTCCACCCACTCTGGAAAGTTGGATATCCACCCCAAACTTCCCCCCCAGACCACAATCGAGATCCAGGCAGTTTAAAGCAAGATCAACTAACCCCCAGACTGATTGCTGGATCTCCCTACAGTTTGCAGACCAGGAGCTAGAGCCACTACTGACGCTGCAAAATGGCTTCTGTGCAGCTGTTTCTTCAGCAGCTTTTTGCCCCCAGGGGAGGAAGCCATGAATTCCCCAAATACTGGTCCCAAAGTCCATAGGGCACTAACCTCTCACTTTGTCCTAGGCATATCTGTGCTGATAATTCTGGAATCGCCACAATTGCTGGTGTTCTGGGGTCCCTCCAGCCAGCTGAAAGCTCGGCCACCCTGGGGCTAAAACTGCGGACCTGAGCTCGGCTCTGTGCGCTGCGCTGTCGGTTCCCATCGTGCTGTGCTGCCTCCTCTCAGAATGATGCGCTGGCCACTCCCTGCAGGGCTGCTGGGCTGTCCTTAGCAGGAGGTTAGCTTCTCTGTGCCATTCTGTGGGTGCTGGGGCTCCAGAAGTTGTTCAGAGTCCCCTTTCACATTGTTTGAAATTTGTGTGGGGCAAAGTACATTGGAAATGCTGCTTCTACTCCGCCATCTTGACTCCGCCCCATCCATCATAATTTTCAAGAAGTTTATTTATTGGAAAAGTTTTTGTGCCTCTTGTGCCAAGCTATTAACTCCATTTCCAATTCGTTCTTTTATAAAATTTTTTATTAATTAATTTACTTGTAGTTTTCAACATTCACTTCCATAAGATTTTGAGTTCTAATTTTTTTTCCCTTTCCTCCCCTCTGCCCTCCCCAATACGGCATGCAATCCAATACAAGCTCTATTCATTCATATTATATTCTACACATTCATATTAAGCATATTTTCATATTAGTCATGTTGTAAAGAAGAACTAGAACCAATGGGAGGAACCACAAGACAGAAAAAAAAACAAAAAAGAAAACAAATCGTATGCTTTGATCTACATTCAGACTCCATGGTTCTTTTTCTGGATGTGGATATTTTCCATCATGAATCTTTTGGAGTTGTCTTAGATCCTTGTATTGTTGAGAAGAGCTAAGTCTATCAAAAGTTACTCATCACACAATGTTC